>JZKD02S1340869.1:0-11681 GCA_000966675.3 Picea glauca
ATTGCAAGACACTAGAAGATGAAATTGTTTCCTTAAGAAAGGAGTTGGATAAGTCATCTACTCATTTGAATAGAAGTGTAATGTCCCCAATCCCAACCAAGGGACATTGCGGTGTAGAATACTCAAAAAAACAATTTTTTCGTTAACTAATTTAATTCTTTTACAACTAACTAATTTCCTGTAGCTTTTAGCTATGAATTAAAAACATATTTAACTATTGTTCACTACCATTACATTGATGCATATACAACATAATAAAATAGACATGGATTCAAATAATAAAATTCATTACTACAACATATAAAATATGTTATCATACTCAGAGTTCATGCACAACAATTAAAACTCATAATACAACAAAAACAAGATAAAACACTTATCTTATCACAATAGTTGTGCAACCAGCTAGTTGGGATGGAAATTCCTCCCAACCATAGACTTGATGTTCCAAATATCAACAACAAATCACCCCTAAGTTTAGGATAGTAATCCAAAAAATAGGGTGGTCTCTCACTGCCCACTCACAACTTAGAAAAACTCACTGCCCAATGATATCTTCCTACGACTATCTCGATCTTCCACCAACTCGCTCCCTCTTGACCTGCCCAACCCCAAGGAATGTACCCCTTCACTGATATCAGTCCTTCGGGAATCCCATTCATTTATCAGGGTCCCTCTCGCATAGGTAGCTAGGAATATCTCAGCTACGAACTTAAGGAATCTTGCTGCTATGAAAAACTACCAACAACCAAAAACCAACAAAAAACACTTATTGTTATAGTCCAACTCACCCAGGAGTTCAATCTTCAAACCTGAAAACATCGCTCTTCAGTATTCAACTCCAATTTGATCCAAATACGCTCTAGCATGCTCTATAAGTTTCCCTCCATGGTTTCCCCAACTCCGGGCTCTATTTCTTTCTCTCTACTTTCTCCTTATGCACAAAAACTTTATTGTTTAAAACTGTTGTCCAAACCCATACAAAATGCCTCCCTTTGGCTTGCTTGCTTGACTCACACACTTCCCCAACTTGATTGTACTCATCCCCCATGTTCCCAATAACTTTGGTATGTGACTACTCACACCAAACCTCTTACATGTATTCAATTATTGGCTTTGGGAACACTCAATCAGAAATTGGAAGGTTCATATGCAAATAACAAATTTAGGAAAATGGGTTGAATTAATATGCATGGTTATTTCCCCCTTGGACCCATATTAACAATTATCCTAGAATATCCCCACTCTTGTGGATAAATTCATCCTCCATCTCTGTCCATGTCCCCTTAGTAGTTGGCATCACATTTTATTATTAACATATACAATTTTCATATTACATCGCTTTGGTCATAGCTACATATTATATCTACACAAGCATTAATTAAAATGAGGATTATATTGGGGATGTTACAATCTCCCTCCTCTATGATTTTGCGCCATCCTCATTGTACATTGTTTCGATACACATATATGCAAATTTACATCACATTACTCAGAAACTAAAATTCTGTAATTTTATAACTCCAACAAGAGTTCCAATCATAATCTCATGTTCTTATTAGCTCGATGATCCAAGGAATGCACCATTTGTTTATTAGGGCTAACCCAAGGGATGTACCAGCAGTTTATCAAGGATAATCCAAGGAATGATCCATTCTTTTATCAAGGTCCCCAACGCAGTTGGCTAAGACTCTGAGATGTGGTTCTGGAACTCTAGCTACTCAAAATGGAGTCTTTCATTCCATTTTCTTCAAAATTGTAAGAAATTTGCAGGAATTCTACATGCATGTTTTCTTCATGCTCCCAAGTAGCATCTTCAGGACCATAACAGGTCGATTTAAACTTTACCAGTCATATGGCTTTGTTCCTGAGCACTTTGACTTTCTGGTGTAGGATGTGTATTGGTTCCACCTGGAAATCCCCTTCGTGGTCCACCTGGATCACATTCAAATCAATTATATGGTTAGGATCAGACACATTTTTTTTAATAATTGTACAAGAATTACATTATTCACTCTCATGGATGAAGTTAATTTTAGAATGTCTACAATTGGCCCTATCTTTTCTAGTATTTCAAAAGGTCCACAATATCTCACTGCCAAGTTTGGGCAACTCCCTAATCTTAGTGAACTTATTTTCGACTTCACTTTTAAGACAACATGTTTTACCACTTTGAAATATCTAAAAAATATATTCTTGTCTGCATAAATATTCTTCCTATCCTAGGCAACCTTTAAATTCTGCTTAATCTTTACCATCTTCTCTTCCATTTCCCTTAACAAAACTGACTCAACAACTTGTTTTTCTACTGGGTTATCCCAAGTCACTGGAGTTTTACATTTTCTACCATACAATGATTCAAATGGACTCATTTTTAATTTGGCCTGATACCCATTATTTTATGCAAATTCAACCAAATGAATATAATCTTCCCACTTCAATGGTTGATCCATCACATGAATTCTAAGCATGTACTCAATTATCCTGTTAGTCATCTATGTTTTCCCATATGACTTTGGATGAGACGTTGTACTAAGATTTAAATTTGTCCCAAATCCTTTGAACAAACCCTTCCAAAAATTGGAAGTAAACTTTGGATCTCTGTCTGAAATGATTGACTTAGGTACCCCATGTAGCCTCACAACTTCTTTCATATATATTTCTGCAATATTTCTTGCCTTGTGTGTAGTCTTTACTGGAATAAAATGTGTTGCAACAATTTTCTCTTTCTGATTTGTCCTATACATGTTGATGGTTGGAATATGCACTTCATGAGCTCTCCTCTTGAGTGCATCATCCACTTGATTTTCCTTTCCCTTTATATGCTTAATTTCAAAGTCATATTCACTTAGAAATTCCATCCATCTAGTTTGTCTAGCATTTAGTTTTGGTTGTCCAAAAAAATGTTTCAAACCATAGTGGTTTGTCCTTAGCTCAAATTTCTTCTCCATAATGTAATTTCTCCACATTTTCAATGTATGTAGAATTTCTTCTAACTCCAAGTCATATGTAGCATAATTCCTCTCGTGCTCTTTTAATTTTCTGGATTCATAGCATACCACATTATCATTTTGACTGAGAACTCCACCTAGACATTACTTGAATGCATGAGTGCATACAACACAATATTCACCAGGATCTGCACTCCTCAATATTGGTGCACTTGTTAATATTTCCTTCGGCTCATGAAACTCTCTTCACACTTGGAAGTTCATTCAAACTTCACTCCCTTCCTTTGTAAAGAAGTGATCGAACATGAAATATTTGAAAATAATTTTATGAATCTTCGGTAATAACTGGAAAGACCCATGAATGATCTGACCTTTGTCACATTATTTGGTGTTGTCCATCCTTTAATGGCCTCTATATTCTCAGGATCCACTGTTATCCCATCTGCTGAAATGATATGCCCCAAGTAGTGAATCTTCTTTTGATAAAATATGCACTTACTTAGCTTAGCATATAATTTATGTTCTCTCAAAACTTGCAACACCATTATTGAGTGTTTCTCATGTTCCTCTTCTAAATTAGAATAGATGTGTATCTCATTTAGGAACACAATTAAAAACTTGTCCAGGTACTCCCTGAACACTTCATTCATCAAACACATAAAAATTGTTGGAGCATTTGATAGTCCAAATGGCACTACTGTGAATTTGTAATGCCCATATATTGTATTGAATGATGTCTTATTATTTTATCCTTAATTGATATAATCTGATCTCAAGTCAATCTTCAAAAAAAATATTCCACCTTTTGTCTGATCAAACAAATCATTAATCCTTGTAGAAGGATATTTTTTCTTTATGGTGAGCTTATGCCGATGTTTGAAATCAATGCAGATCCTTAAGGTTCCATCTTTCTTCTTCACAAAATAATTCTGGTTCCCCAAGGAAAAACACTTGGACATATATACCCTTTCTGTAAGATCCCCCAACCCAACCAAGGGACGTTACGGTGCACAATAAACATAAAAATGAATTTATTCTAATTAAATTAATTCATTTACATTTAGTTGATTTCCTATAGCTTATAACTACGAAATTAAACCAGATTTAGTTGTTGTCTATAACCACAAAAAAGAAGCATCTAAAACATGCTAATAATCAACATGAAATGTTGCTAAACAACTCATTACAATAGCATATAAATCACTTCCAAATACAAAGAGTTCATGAACAACAATTAAACACATAATTTAACACAACAATAAGATAAAACACTTATCTTTTCATAACAATTGTGCAACCAACTGCTTACGACGGATGTTCCACCCAACCATAGACTGATTGTTCCATATCTCAAAAACTAGTCACCCCCGAGGTGAGGCTAGAAATCCACAAAAGAGGGTGGTCTCTCACAGTCCACTCACAACTCATAAAACTCTCAACCCAACTGATATTCTCCTACAACTATCCTGATTTTCCACCTGCTCTCTTCTTCTTGATCTGTCCAACCGAAGGAATGCACCATTCATTTATCAGGGATAACCCAAGGGATGTACCATTCATTTATCGAGATTAACCCAAGGAACGTGCCATTATTTTATCAGTGTGTCTCTAGCACAAGTACCTAGGAATATATCAACAGAGAACTCAATGGAAAATGATGGTAGGAAACTATCTCCAAAACAAAACAAAAAACACTTGTGGTTTTAGTGAAAATCGCATGAGATTTCACTCTTCAGGCCCGAAAACCTGGATCTTCATTTTTCCAGATCCAATTCACTCCAATTGTGCTCCAATATGCTCCAACCCAACTGATATTCTCCTACAGCTATCCCAATTTTCCACCATCTCTCTTCCTCTTGACCTGTCCAACCCAAGGAATGAACCATTCATTTAACAGGGATAACCCAAGGGATGTACCATTCGTTTATCAGGATTAACCCAAGGAATGCACAATTCATTTATCATTGATAACCCAAGGGATGTACCAATCGTTTATCAGGATTAACCCAAGGAATGTGTTTCCTTGAAATCCAAACCTTGATTTTTGACTATTGGTTTTGGATCTGCTAAGATCTCCTTCCAAATTTCATAGATATGCTACCAAATGCTATGGATGTAATATATGGCATCCTATCAGAGCGATTTCTCTCATACCATGTTGAAATCCATTTCTTTGGCCCCCTGTATCTTGTTATCTAGTGATTTTTGTAACGTCCCCGGCCATCAACCCACTTGTCGGGAAACTCTACTTCATGGAAACATTCTCATACTTAAATATATAACATGCATTATTTATAAAGAATAATCATTAAATCAAATTTATNAACTTCCTTCCCATGAGGTGATGTCTCCATTTATTTAGAGAGTGTACTATGGCTTCCAACTCCAAATCATGAGTTGCATAGTTCCTTTCATGCTCTTTCAACTTTCTGGATTCATAAAAAATCACAAATCCATTTTGACTGAGGACTCCTCCCAGTCCTTCTTTTCATGCATCTGTACACACTACAAAGTCTTCATTTAGATCTGCAATCCTCAGGATTGGAGCATTGGTTAACAATTGCTTTAGTTGTTGGAAGCTTCTCTCACAATCCTCTGTCCACTAAAACTTCTTCTCCTTCCTTTACAAGGAAGTGATAGGGTGAGCTATCTTCGAGAACCCTACGATAAACCTTCTATAATAACCAACTAGAACCATAAAGGATTTGACTTCCATCATGTTCTTTGGCACTGGCCATTCTCTGATGGCCTCAATCTTCTCAGGATCTACAACTATCCCATCCTTCAAAATGATATGCCCCAAGTAATGGATCTACTCCTGATAAAACAAGCACTTGCTCAACTTGGCATACAGTTGGTGCTCTCTTATAACCTACAACACCATCCTAAGATATTGTTCATGATATTCCTCCAACTTGGAATACACTAGAATGTCATCCAGGAAGACTATGACGAACTTGTCTAGATAGTCCATGAATACCCCATTCATCAAGCACATAAAAATAGGGGGTGTGTTTGACAACCCAAACGACACCACTGTGAACTCGTAATGACCATACCTTGTTCTAAAGGCAGTATTGTTGATGTCTTCATCATTTATCCTTACCTGGTGATATCCCAACCTGAGGTCTATCTTCGAAAATATCTTCTCATCCTTCAATTGATCAAAGAGGTCATTAATCCTCGACAGAGGATATTTGTTCTTTATAGTTACTTTGTTCAATTGTCTAAAATCGATACACAATCTCAGTGTCCCATCCTTATTTTTCACGAACAGGATTAGGGCACCCCAAGGTGACACACTTAGGAATATATGCCCCTTGTTTATAAGCTCTTCAAGATGTAGTTGTAGTTCTTTCAGATCCGACGTATTCATTCTGTAAGGAGATTTCGACACTGGAGCTGCTCCAGGCATCAAGTTTACAGAGAAGTCAATATCTCTTTTTGGAGGTAGTCTAGGTACCTCCTCAAATACATATTCAAACTCCTTTAGTACCTTATGATCTCCAATATTTGAGATCTCATCCTTGGATGCTTCCTCCACATGGGATGCAAATAATTGACAACCTTTTCTGTAGCACTTATTCAGCTGCATTGCTGAGATTTCTCTGATAGAAACAAATCTGGGAATTCCTTGGACTGTTCTCTGATTATCTTCCTCATCCAGGAAAGTGAATGTTTTATTACGATAGTCCAAGATGGCATGGTGTTGGTCCAACCAATCCATCCCAATTAGACATTCATAAGAACCTAAAGGCAGAACATTCAATTATGTCTTTGTTCTCAGTCCATTCATGTCCACAGAACATAACTTAACCAACTCGGTGATCTTCCTCTTGGTTCCTGTAGCCAACTGCACTAACAAAGAATTTTCATGTTTTCTTCTTGACAAATGAAAACTTTCCACTACTCTAGGATATATATAACTATGGTTATCCCCTGAATCAATTAAAATAGTAAATGGTTGGTTGTTAATCATACCTTCCACTTCAATCATGTGTGATTGATATTCATCTTGCCTTTTGTTCAGGGCTGCGTAGATCCTTGGCATTCTACTGCCCATGTCCTCCATTGTTTCATCCTACTGTACATTGTGTAAAACTATCACTTTATCATTTATGTGGGGGAAATATCCGTACCTATGGTTTTCTTTACAACCACAACATTCCATAGCTGGCGGTCTTGGGATTTTCCCACCTACTTCAACCTTCCTGGGCTCTCTAAAGGATGGTTGTCCTTGAGGACTATTTCTGAAAAAAGGTGGCTTAGTTCTCTTCTTCCTCTAATCCATCTTGAATTTCTTCTTGTCTTCCCAAGCCTTCCGTAAAGTAGGCTTCTCTCTTTGTTGCTCATATAACCATTTCGCTCTTCTTATCATTTCTTCCATAGTTTTTGGGTCATCATACTGGATCTTGTCCCCAATGGAAGATGGCAGTCCACTCAGATACCTCTTTATCTTGACAGTCTCATCCTTGATGAATGGAACATACTTCAGTAATTCCAAAAATCTTCGTTTGTATTCATCAATGGTCATGCTTCCTAGATTGATTTCAAATAACGCTTTCATCTTTCTGGCATAATACCTTTTAGTTAAGTATTTCTTCTCGAAATACCTCTTGAATTCTCTCCAAGTGATATCTTTATCTCTAATGTGTTTTAGCTGCACAAGTTGATCCCACCACATGGATGCCTTTCCTTTCAGTTGATACATTACAATTCTTCCTTCTGCATGAGAGGAATAATTCTACAGTTGGAAATATTTCCTCATGCCAAGAAACCATGTCTCGACATCTTCCTCCTTCTTATGTTCTCCATCAAATGTTTGAGGCTTAATCTTGTTCATTTCTCCCTTCAGTTCATCCACTCCATATCTCCTATTCTTTCTGGTAGGAGATGGGCTTGAACTATTGTGTGCTCTCTTCTTGGAGTGACCTTGGGAGTGATGATGGTGTTTACCAACACTCCTTGATCTTCTTCACTCAGAAGTCGGGTGACTCCCAGTTTTGCTCGAGTCTCTCTCCTGGTCCAACTTCTTTTCTCTTCTCTCCAGACTCTTCATCAAATTTAAGTTGAATTCATCTTGTTTATCCTGAGTTTTCTACTATCTGTTCGGTGAGTTTGGGCATATTTCTGTAATTTTTCAATGATCTTCATCATATTCCCTTCCTTATCTATATCTTCTCCATGCCCATTGGAGTTCGACCCTTCAACTCCCAAATGAAAATCCATCCCTTTAGCTTCATTCTCTAAACTAGAATCATTTTGTGTCTCTTCCATTTCTTTTTCACTCAGTGGCAATTCTACTTGGTTATGGAACTCGCTAAACTTCTACAAACACAATGTGTAGACAACCGGAAATTTTCAGGCCATTATTCCTTAACAAATCCCAAAACATTCATAAACAAATCTAAATTAAGAAAACGTTTAGATTTCATGAATTTTCCAAGATCTGCTCAACTATGTAACAGTCCTTCGAGCATTATCCCCTTCTCTCTTAATCGTCAACCCACGTGATCGCGAGTCATGACCACTCACCTAACAAAAAGGGCGCTTCACGACTTCACGTTTCGGGAGGTTTCAAAGCACTTCCCAAAAAATTCCCGAGTTCCGAACTAACGAACTCGCAATGTAGGGCAGATCAACCGTGCACGTCTACCCAGCTTCCAACAACTGACACTCATGGTGGAACATTAAGCATCTGAGTTCCGATACTTCGAGACTTCGGGAGATTTCACATCTGCAAACCCTGAACACTTCCATGTCACCTTAGGTGATGTTATCACGTCACATGACTTAACCTTTTCCCAAATTGTGGGGGCATGCAACGGTGGTTTGGAGTAACCCACCTTTCATCTCGCAATTCTCCTTACGCTGACATGTAACCCCTCAGTGAAACCACGGTTTGGATTGTAGGACCGCCTTGGATAATTATCTTCCATGCAACTTGGGTCCCCGCAATGTCTCCTAGCCGTTGATCTTGATGTATCGTGATCAACGCTGCTATGGGTCCTTCGACCCTTTACTATGTTACATAAACTCGGGCCCCACTAAACCTGCTCACATAGGATGCCACATGGCGGAATACTAGTGACGTCATCAGGCCCCACCACGTCTACTCTTTCACTTAAAAACTTCAGACTTCGGGAATTTATGCAATGACACATCCCACTTCTCCCGATAACTGAACTCCCAAAATTACATTCTTCTCTTCTACTTGATCCAACAATCAATCTCTTTTCTCTAGATCTATGGTGTAGATATCCCTCGGGACTTCAGGGTTTCAGATTTCGGGTGTTTGTGCCTCTACGCACCCCGCTTCTCTCGATTGCTGAAATCCGAAGAGTTTCCAAGATAGCCCTCCTGTACCTTCTCCAAATCTGATAGTCATAATGAATTTCATTTCCGTCTGAATAGATCCTATGGCTCCCACACTCCAAGTGTTGAGCGCTCTCTCTCTCTATGGTCAAATACCACGTCGGTTGAGGTTTTATTCTACCGCTACCCCTCTTGAGCTTCTTAGCATGACCAATTAACCCCTTGGCACTTAGAAACATTCTAAGGTCCAAAATTAGTCCTCTAGACACAATTTCCTCTCGAAACCATGGGTCCAAATACCACTTATCTAACCCATCCAGGCTCAGCATGGAAACATGGCTCTGATACCATATTGTAACATCCTCGACCATCAACCCACTTGCCGGGAAACACTACTTTGCAAAAACATTCTCATACTTAAATATATAACATGCATTATTTATAAAGAATAAGCATTAAATCAAATTATGACATTTAACATGGATTTACTGCTATCATACAGAGTTAAACATAATTAACACCAATTCAAACTAGCAATGGAATACATGATAATATTACAAGTATCACAGAACATGCATTTTAATTAAGTACAAAATTAAAACACATAATGATACTTATCTTTGAAATTGTAATACACCACCAACTGTGTGCAGACCTTCCATGAACCTCCCAACCTTAGACCGTGCTACTCATCACTCTCAGCAGTAGGTCACCCCCAAGATGGGACTAAGCTCCATCGAGAAAGGGAATCCTAGGCTAGGCAAGGTCAACGAAAGACACACATTTTATGATGAAGGATTCTCTCCCAGGAGCCACTTATGCCCACTGCTCATAGAATCTCATTCCCCACATTCCTGTCCCACACCAAGAGTATACACCTTCACTATCACCAAGACATTCCTTCAACTGCTAAACCTCCCTTGCCTTGGGCTTCAGCAACAGACCAAACTGGAATTCTCTGAGCTCTATGGAAGCTACAGGACTCCTTCAAGGAGTTCTCACTTCCTCTGCGCACTCTCTCACCTGGAGAGAGTCGCTCATAGGCCTGACAACCTGCTTCTTCAACCACAACCACCTCTCTCACCTAGAGAGAGTGTTTCACACAGGCCTGACAACCTGCACAAGGAGGACAACAAGGCTCATCAAAAAAAAAATGGAGATAGCCAATCACACTCATCCAAGAGATTGTGTGGCCACAACAACCCACAGTTATAACACACACGGTGTAGAAAATTGCTCAGGTTTTACAGAAGATGTGGTTCAGATTCAGAGGTGCGTGGCTATGCAGAGGTCCAATGCAGAGACAAAACGGTTCTCGAGAATGATTCCAGTGAACTCAGATGGAGTATGGGAGAATCACATAATGAATTAGGTGCGTGCGTGAGCATTATAAAGGACAAATACAAAGGCCACATAATTCACAGGAATACACCAGTCGACTTCCGGTTCTGGTTTTCAGGATTGCATGATAGGAAAATTAAGCAAAGGTCATTCATAGACTCCAACAGTTTAGACAACTGATGGCAGAATGGAGGACAAACCCCCATCCCGACTCAATTCTTGGGTTAAATTGCATGTTCCTAGGCCGACACATGTCGCCCATGAAGCTGCATGCACTCCATCAAGTATGCATTCCCTTTTGCACATGTTGAGGCTACATGAATTGCCTCTCCCAGGATTTAGGATAAAAACATACATTTCACGCCACTTTAAAATAACAACAAATTAGTATTCCTAAGGACTTAAGCCCTCAGTCATATCCCCTGTTCCTACCTCTCAACCCCCCATCCGTTACCCATAATGTGGAAGCTTAGTCCCCCATCACTCTTTCTTCATGGTCAGTCGACACAGAGCGATGTTTATATATTATATTAATGATCTGCATAATTACATATACAAAATCAGGCTCCTGGCCTTAACACTTAGGTTCTCTGGACTAATAAACACAAAATCCCACCAACTTATCAATACTCGTCTCACCAACTTATCAATACAATTTCCTTGTTGTAAATAAAATTAGCAAATCACAAAGAAACATACACTTGCTTGAATATTCAACTCAAATAAAGATAGTGAAATTAATAGTGGAAACCAAAATTCTCAACCACAATAAACAAATATATTTTTCCCATCAACTAATATTATCATTCAAATACATTCAAAGCTTACAAGGGCTCTCTTACCTAGGATAATGGCCCATAGAGAAATACAAAAAGATATGAACAATACATGCAAACCCTATAAACCTATGATCAACTATATGGCATTGGTATTTCATGTTTCCCCAGATGTACACAAATTTCCTTAAGCAAACCCATGTATACGGATTTGTCTCCACTGAGACCTGTGTACATGCACTCAAATATTGTATGAAAACTCCAAATGGCATTATCCTACTATTGCAACTTCAATCAA
>JZKD02S1340880.1:0-11681 GCA_000966675.3 Picea glauca
ATAGAATAAGATTGAACCATGAGAATATGTCTTAACAAAAAGAATCTAAATTGTACATTTCTTAAACGACAATATTTTTCTATAACTTGATCATGGATACATGAATGTAGGTAGAGCAAGCTTCATATTTTCACTACAAACCATGTGATCAAGATTCCACGTACTAGAAGATGATTGCTTTAAAATGACATAGGTTTTTTTCTTTTAGGTATTAGGATTACTCTAAATTGTTTGCATTCTATCTTCCACACAATCTCATTGGTATTAGATGAATTTTATTGGAGGGGAATTTAATTTCAATTCAGAGCATTGTTGTTGGATGTTTACAAGTAATATGCATGTGTCAAAATATTGTGGAGAGGTTACTTTGTCATTCAATATGGTGAAAACTCAAATGACCATCAATTATAGCACATGTGCAAGTCAACAACATTTTCTTTGATTTTTGTGTACTCTAGCCTATTGATCCCATCTCACCCAGTTTTTTTCACACTATGATAGAGTTGTACCACTTACCCACTAAAATGTTTTGATACATAACAATCATCCTCAATTCCCTCTTAATCCAATATTCCTCTCACCATACATCCATTTATGATTAACTTGTTGGAATCTTATTTTTTGTGGCACTATACACGATTACCATATGTATACAAATGAATAAAAAACAAATTGAGTTGTTGAATGGATCCTCTATTGATTATTCATATATCGTCCTTCTTTGAGCATTGTAATCACCAGAACAATTCGGCGTTCTCTTTCCCCAACTTTGGGGTATGCTAGTTAAATTTGCATCTCATCGTGGAGTGAGAAATATTTGAGTCGAGGTGGTGTTTTGGATACATATATGTGAAAAGAGAGTTATATATATATATATATATATATATATATATATATATATATATATATATATATATATATATATATATATATATATATAGTACAAGATTGGATGATCCCAACTTACCGCATATCAACGATGCATATTGTTTTCTGAGCACAAAGCAATTGGGGTTTAGTGTAGTCTTCAGCCTTCCAAATGCTAGATCCATCACCATATGGTGAGGATGTAGTGCATTCAAAGCTCAAAGGGTGGGATTCCAAACCTAGACTCCCATCTCCAAAATAGCTTTTGGATAACCATTATTTTTTGTATGGATTCAAAAGGAAAGTCGTTATCATAATGTCAAATATCACTTTTATTTGCATTTAAATCATGTGCCAATAGGAAGCTACCATTTGTTAAAATGTATGTTTTATACTATTTGGTGGTTGATATAGTTAATGTTAGAGTGTATAGACTTTCATGGTTAGTCATCATGCTGTTGAGTTTTTTTGGAAATAAATTGTGTAGGAGATTATCATTTGTCCAACATTTTAAGTGGACACTCCACCCATTGTCACAGACACATAAAGCTGAATGTGATAATAGAAAAGAGTGTTGGTTAGATAATTTATAGAGTAGATAAAATTAATAATGATGTAAAAAGGGGAAATTTTCAAATGACCATTGAGAAAGATGATTAAATTAATCAATTAGCCATTGAGAGAAATATTTAAAATGATTAAATTAATCAAATAGTTGTTGAGAGAATGTTGGCCCTTGACCAAGTTTTGGGGAACCTTGGTCACATTTGACCATTTTTGGGACTTCGACAGGCTGGTCGAAGGCGGAGCGCAAGGCGAAGCGGAGATCGTGGGATCTCACCCTCTTTTGCGAGCCTTTTTGGGTTAGGGTTTATGTAACGGGTATGGGATGTCGACCCATGGGTTTACCCATGTTTAGGCCCCATTTGTAAGGTATAAATAGATAGCTAGGCGATGTAAGAAGTACACTAGATCAAGTATATCTAAGGGTCCTAAGTGCTAGAGTTTGTGATTGTAAAGGCTTTGTGCATACTATGTGCTGAGAACTTGCAGAGCTAAGTGCAAGAGATTGTAAGAAGGCTATGTGCCTAGATCTACTTGGGGAAGGAGGATCTGGCGAGGTGTGTGCAGATCTCCTGTCCTATGCAGAGTTGGTTTTGATGCTCTGTGCATCTAAGGAGATTGACATAAGATAATAAAGAAGACGAAGAGTCGATAGACGTAGCCCCACGCTGGGGGTGAAACACGTATATCCTGTGTTATTGTTGCTTTGTGTGATTGATGTGATTTATGCTTAGTGTTGTCATCTTTATGTATGTTAGATGCATATGATATAGTATATTAGTGCTTAAATGTCATGAAAGAATACTATATCTGATCTATTTCTATATGTTAAGTGCTTGAATGTGTTAGATCTTGTTGAGTACTGTGTTGTCCCGCAATTAGGGTTTTACCTGTGATGTGAATAAGGGTTAAATAATAATGAATGTTAACAGCTAATTGCTTGGTTAAGTATTGTGATCACAGATCTGTGTCCCAGCTAGGTTGTAGACACTTGAGTCCTGCAACCCCCCTACCTCTACCTCGGGTGAGACTTCATCTGCTTCGCAGGTGTTGTCGAAAGGGTCAGTAGTTAGGGTTTTGTTGGTGCGTTGAGCCCCGAGTCTGCCCCTGTGCGAACAAATTGTTCCGTTGTCGGGACCTGAAACTGTGATTGATGGGAACTGAAGAGAAGATAAAGCTTTGTGTGTAGATATGTTGTTGTAGTGCGCAATATTCTACTGAACTTGCGAAGCTATGTACTAAGAAAGAAACAAGATCTGAAGAAAAGAGGTAAGATATTAAATCTTTGTGCTTTGATAAAGGTAAAACAAGTGGAAATTTTGTTTCGAAAGAATGGATCTAGGTATGTTTAATAGATTTTGTTCTAGTCTAAAAACTAGGGCACGGCTAGAAGAAAGAAGATATGATATGCATAGATCTGATAGAAATAGTGAAAGATATGTTATTCCTATGCATAGAAAAGATTGTTGGACTAACAAGTGGATGCAAGATCCTAGAAAGATTTTTTTGCAGGTTCATCACTGTGATCCCAGTGTGCAGTAATGGAAAGGTTGGGGATCGTTTAAGAGAAATAGAGGATTAATTATTTGTTATAGTTGCAGAAGACCGAGACATCTTGCTAATGAATTCCCTAGTAGAGGTTCTATTTTCCTTTGTTGTAAAGCTATTGGACATGAAGTTTTGGATTGCCCTAGAATGATTGCTAAAGTTGAGAAGATGAACATGAGACAAGAAGACCATGAGGAAGGTCAAGAGACTAAGAATATGCTAAAGAACCAGAAAGAATCAAAGGCCATATTATTACCGATGAAAGAAAAACTGAACGATCACAGAGACGTCAGTTTATCAGAGATTTTAAAAGAGAAAGAGTGCATAGAAACAAGAATAGGAGACTTCGACATAGACTCTGTATTGGATGAAGAAACACAGGTGAACATTATGACATAAAGTACTTGGGAAATCTTAGGAAATCCTGCTATGGTTCCTTCATTAGGAGGAATAGGATTGTTTAAAGGAAAGATGATAACACTATGTGAAAGACTTGCCCATGTACCTATGATTGCTCATGGAGCATTGACAGAAGAAGAATTCGAGGTCATTAAGTTTGTTGAGAACAATGCCCCCTTTTCACTTTTGTTGGGAAAGACTTGGATTGAGAGAGATCAGACTCGAAGTAAAGAAAAAGAGGAAGCTATAGAACAGAAAAAAAAAGAATTAAGGGATTTCATGGCTAGGAGAATAACACGCTTAATAGAAAAGAAGAAGGACAAGTCAAAGAAACTTGGGACCAGAGACCGAGTTGTTGAAGTTGAAAGAACGCAAGAAGACTTGAAGAACTTATCCATACAGGAGAATAGAGCACCTACTCCAGAACAATAAGAAGTATTACCCTTAAACCTTGTGAAAGATCCTCAGCAGTGCAAAGTTACTATGCCAAGAAAAGATCAGAACAATAATGGAAAAAGGAATCCAAAGACGCAGATCACAGGAAAGAAAGCTAGAAAGTTAAGCAAGAAGAGAGCAAAGATAGAAAAATTGCACGAGGTTCCAGAGAGGATTTCAGAGAAGGAAGGTTTACAGAACTTGAACCTCATCATAATATCAGAACAATGCAGATTGACACTTTTCCATGGCGGAGAAATATGACCGTTGGAGGCATCCTGGCCATTAGAACGATGCTCCAGAATGGATAGAAATATAGTTATTGCCAAAGTCATCTCCATTGGACTGTTAGGAACGTGCCATAACAGATAGAATTGCATTGATTGAGGCGTTCCTACCCGTTGGAGGAAACAATTACGATGTTAGCTATTTATCCCGTCGAGTGTTGCATCGAGAACACTTTTGCAAAACAGTGATTATTCGAGCCCACAAAGAACTAGTTTCTTTCGCGTTGTGCCTATTGAGACCTCGCCACCCATTCTGTTACTTTAAGTATTTGATCACCGACCTAATATCGAGCGTGCATGTCGGGTGACTTCAACAAAGTAGAGAAATCCTTCGAAGAGATTCTCATAGACCTCATGGCTAAGACGGTCATGTCCACAGGATTCCAAGCCTCATCGACGAGAGGAGTGTAAGCATCCTTGTCGACTGCCCGTGGATCTGGACCATCCTGAGCTACGATAGAGAAAAGAACCAAGCATCGTGATGACTTGGTGAATGCGAAGCTCATCCCATCTATCCTGCCCGACTATATCCTACCTCTGGCTAGCGCGGTTAGTCGTGACAGTGTCCCAAGGGACTTCAAATACACCTTGATCATTGTGTACCTCCCGAAAGGGATACGCGCAGTAGGACCAAAGCTAGGACAGATTATGACGTTGAAGATCAATGACTTCAACTTAGGAGACCACAAGAACTATGGAATGCTCTCCCCACATAATCATTTGACCAAGACAAAGGGGAAGAAGTCGAAGATCATCCCCCAGTCGTGGACTATGGACATCGCGAGGTCCACCATCCTGAACGTGATGAAGATACCACACTTTGGAAGGCATCAGGCGATTAACGTGTGCATTAAACTCCTGTTGTGTTAATTCCATGGAAGTTATCTATGGTTGGACAGACGCATCACCATAGATTCGGTGTTGATCCATCGGATCACCGGATTAAGCATGCAAGGACTAGACCCATAAGAATTTTATCCAGGGAAGGCTGCAGATCGCGCCCTAGTGCATAAAATTAAAGATACCTATGGCGATGTGGAGAAGGAGAACCGAGGCTACAAGGTAGCCTCCATTCAGAATGGTGCAGTGCGCCTAGCCTGCCAATTGATCGTTGGTAAGCTAGGAAGGAAGAACAAACCCACGCAGGTCACGGGGTTCATTTTTGACCTCGCGGGAAAATGCATTGAAGGACTACAAATGAACTGGGTGAGATACCTCGTCAACCAGTTAGAGAAAGACTATCGCGAAGATCAGAATCAAGGCTATGATCTTCATTTCAGTTGGCTACTGATCCTCATCTCCTTTATTGCTTGGGAGATGCCAGAAGGAGTGACCTTCCCTGAAATTGAGCCATACGAACCCCTAGCAGCGAAGTTCACTACGCTCTGGTACTCGAGCGACATGGCTAAGAAATGGCAGTCAAATGCGGTGTTCCACACCTATTACCTACAGTTGAAGAGGGATATTGAGTCCTTCCCTCGTATGACGTCGAACACCCTGCACAGGTTCAGGCCATTTGTGAAGTTCCACGCAGATAGACATTTTATTTATATCATTACATGCAAAGACGAACATAAAGAAGAGATCCAATCTTATTATAAGCTCACAGAGGAGGACATGGAAGAAACAACTAAGGAGTGGCATGTAGAGTTCCTTATATCAGTCGATCAGGCAGAATTGTCCGACCCCAACCTCATTGACAGTCCCATGGTTACTCGCTAAGAGTATGATGCACGCAGTAGTAGCAGAAGGAAGAAGAAGGAAGAGATACAGGAGATGAACAATGCATCAAAAGAGACTGCTTCAGATTCACCTGGAGGAGGAGGAGGTGACAAAGTAGACAAAACAAAGGACAAAGGAGAAGAAGACAAGCATAAGTAAGGTGAAGTAACACCGCCTAGGGATCCTCTTGATGAAGCTGAGACATCCAAGAAAAGAAAGGTTTTCCCCACGAAACCTACACCGCGAAAGAAATCAAAATCCAATAAACCACAGATGCAAAGTGTTCTCATGATGGATGACATAGATCTCATCGTCATCGTGGTATCAGATACCTCAGAAGATATTTTACAACACAACAAAGCTAAGAAAGAAATCATGTATGATAGAATCAAAGCAACGCTGAAAGGGGTATAGCAAGCCCTCTACTCTAGCCGTGCAGTGTCTACTGTGCCTCTGTCATCATAAGGAGCAGAGTTGGGAGATGATCCTGCCCAGCTATGCAGAATAGCANAATACTATATCTGATCTATTTCTATATGTTAAGTGCTTGAATGTGTTAGATCTTGTTGAGTACTGTGTTGTCCCGCAATTAGGGTTTTACCTGTGATGTGAATAAGGGTTAAATAATAATGAATGTTAACAGCTAATTGCTTGGTTAAGTATTGTGATCACAGATCTGTGTCCCAGCTAGGTTGTAGACACTTGAGTCCTGCAACCCCCCTACCTCTACCTCGGGTGAGACTTCATCTGCTTCGCAGGTGTTGTCGAAAGGGTCAGTAGTTAGGGTTTTGTTGGTGCGTTGAGCCCCGAGTCTGCCCCTGTGCGAACAAATTGTTCCGTTGTCGGGACCTGAAACTGTGATTGATGGGAACTGAAGAGAAGATAAAGCTTTGTGTGTAGATATGTTGTTGTAGTGCGCAATATTCTACTGAACTTGCGAAGCTATGTACTAAGAAAGAAACAAGATCTGAAGAAAAGAGGTAAGATATTAAATCTTTGTGCTTTGATAAAGGTAAAACAAGTGGAAATTTTGTTTCGAAAGAATGGATCTAGGTATGTTTAATAGATTTTGTTCTAGTCTAAAAACTAGGGCACGGCTAGAAGAAAGAAGATATGATATGCATAGATCTGATAGAAATAGTGAAAGATATGTTATTCCTATGCATAGAAAAGATTGTTGGACTAACAAGTGGATGCAAGATCCTAGAAAGATTTTTTTGCAGGTTCATCACTGTGATCCCAGTGTGCAGTAATGGAAAGGTTGGGGATCGTTTAAGAGAAATAGAGGATTAATTATTTGTTATAGTTGCAGAAGACCGAGACATCTTGCTAATGAATTCCCTAGTAGAGGTTCTATTTTCCTTTGTTGTAAAGCTATTGGACATGAAGTTTTGGATTGCCCTAGAATGATTGCTAAAGTTGAGAAGATGAACATGAGACAAGAAGACCATGAGGAAGGTCAAGAGACTAAGAATATGCTAAAGAACCAGAAAGAATCAAAGGCCATATTATTACCGATGAAAGAAAAACTGAACGATCACAGAGACGTCAGTTTATCAGAGATTTTAAAAGAGAAAGAGTGCATAGAAACAAGAATAGGAGACTTCGACATAGACTGTGTATTGGATGCAGAAACACAGGTGAACATTATGACAGAAAGTACTTGGGAAATATTAGGAAATCCTGCTATGGTTCCTTCATTAGGAGGAATAGGATTGTTTAAAGTAAAGATGATAACACTATGTGAAAGACTTGCCCATGTACCTATGATTGCTCATGGAGCATTGACAGAAGAAGAATTCGAGGTCATTAAGTTTGTTGAGAAAAATGCCCCCTTTTCACTTTTGTTGGGAAAGACTTGGATTGAGAGAGATCAGACTCGAAGGAAAGAAAAAGAGGAAGCTATAGAACAGAAAAAAAAAAGAATTAAGGGATTTCATGGCTAGGAGAATAACACACTTAATAGAAAATAAGAAGGACAAGTCAAAGAAACTTGGGACCAGAGACTGAGTTGTTGAAGTTGAAAGAACGCAAGAAGACTTGAAGAACTTATCCATACAGGAGAATAGAGCACCTACTCCAGAACAATAAGAAGTATTACCCTTAAACCTTGTGAAAGATCCTCAGCAATGCGAAGTTACTATGCCAAGAAAAGATCAGAACAATAATGGAAAAAGGAATCCAGAGACGCAGATCACAGGAAAGAAAGCTAGAAAGTTAAGTAAGAAGAGAGCAAAGCTAGAAAAATTGCACGAGGTTCCAGAGAGGATTTCAGAGAAGGAAGGTTTACAGAACTTGAACCTCGTCATAATATCAGAACAATGCAGATTGACACTTTTCCATGGCGGAGAAATATGACCGTTGGAGGCATCCTGGCCATTAGAACGACGCTCCAGAATGGATAGAAACATAGTTATTGCCAAAGTCATCTCCATTGGACTGTTAGGACCGTGCCATAGCAGATGGAATTGCATTGATTGAGGCGTTCCTACCCGTTGGAAGAAACAATTACGATGTTAGCTATTTATCTCGTCGAGTGTTGCATCGAGAACACTTTTGCAAAACAGTGATTATTCGAGCCCACAAAGAACTAGTTTCTTTCGCACTGTGCCTATTGAGACCTCGCCACCCATTCTGTTACTTTAAGTATTTGATCACCGACCTAATATCGAGCGTGCATGTCGGGTGACTTCAACACAGTAGAGAAATCCTTCGAAGAGATTCTCATAGACCTCATGGCTAAGACGGTCATGTCCACAGGATTCCAAGCCTCATCGACGAGAGGAGTGTAAGCATCCTTGTCGACTGCCCGTGGATCTGGACCATCCTGAGCTACGATAGAGAAAAGAACCAAGCATCGTGATGACTTGGTGAATGCGAAGCTCATCCCATCTATCCTGCCCGACTATATCCTACCTCTGGCTAGCGCGGTTAGTCGTGACAGTGTCCCAAGGGACTTCAAATACACCTTGATCATTGTGTACCTCCCGAAAGGGATACGCGCAGTAGGACCAAAGCTAGGACAGATTATGACGTTGAAGATCAATGACTTCAACTTAGGAGACCACAAGAACTATGGAATGCTCTCCCCACATAATCATTTGACCAAGACAAAGGGGAAGAAGTCGAAGATCATCCCCCAGTCGTGGACTATGGACATCGCGAGGTCCACCATCCTGAACGTGATGAAGATACCACACTTTGGAAGGCATCAGGCGATTAACGTGTGCATTAAACTCCTGTTGTGTTAATTCCATGGAAGTTATCTATGGTTGGACAGACGCATCACCATAGATTCGGTGTTGATCCATCGGATCACCGGATTAAGCATGCAAGGACTAGACCCATAAGAATTTTATCCAGGGAAGGCTGCAGATCGCGCCCTAGTGCATAAAATTAAAGATACCTATGGCGATGTGGAGAAGGAGAACCGAGGCTACAAGGTAGCCTCCATTCAGAATGGTGCAGTGCGCCTAGCCTGCCAATTGATCGTTGGTAAGCTAGGAAGGAAGAACAAACCCACGCAGGTCACGGGGTTCATTTTTGACCTCGCGGGAAAATGCATTGAAGGACTACAAATGAACTGGGTGAGATACCTCGTCAACCAGTTAGAGAAAGACTATCGCGAAGATCAGAATCAAGGCTATGATCTTCATTTCAGTTGGCTACTGATCCTCATCTCCTTTATTGCTTGGGAGATGCCAGAAGGAGTGACCTTCCCTGAAATTGAGCCATACGAACCCCTAGCAGCGAAGTTCACTACGCTCTGGTACTCGAGCGACATGGCTAAGAAATGGCAGTCAAATGCGGTGTTCCACACCTATTACCTACAGTTGAAGAGGGATATTGAGTCCTTCCCTCGTATGACGTCGAACACCCTGCACAGGTTCAGGCCATTTGTGAAGTTCCACGCAGATAGACATTTTATTTATATCATTACATGCAAAGACGAACATAAAGAAGAGATCCAATCTTATTATAAGCTCACAGAGGAGGACATGGAAGAAACAACTAAGGAGTGGCATGTAGAGTTCCTTATATCAGTCGATCAGGCAGAATTGTCCGACCCCAACCTCATTGACAGTCCCATGGTTACTCGCTAAGAGTATGATGCACGCAGTAGTAGCAGAAGGAAGAAGAAGGAAGAGATACAGGAGATGAACAATGCATCAAAAGAGACTGCTTCAGATTCACCTGGAGGAGGAGGAGGTGACAAAGTAGACAAAACAAAGGACAAAGGAGAAGAAGACAAGCATAAGTAAGGTGAAGTAACACCGCCTAGGGATCCTCTTGATGAAGCTGAGACATCCAAGAAAAGAAAGGTTTTCCCCACGAAACCTACACCGCGAAAGAAATCAAAATCCAATAAACCACAGATGCAAAGTGTTCTCATGATGGATGACATAGATCTCATCGTCATCGTGGTATCAGATACCTCAGAAGATATTTTACAACACAACAAAGCTAAGAAAGAAATCATGTATGATAGAATCAAAGCAACGCTGAAAGGGGTATAGCAAGCCCTCTACTCTAGCCGTGCAGTGTCTACTGTGCCTCTGTCATCATAAGGAGCAGAGTTGGGAGATGATCCTGCCCAGCTATGCAGAATAGCAKATGATMYGGATTTTATGAGMATAACAAAATGACTATATATTATTACCAGATGCTTAACACAGAATAACAGAGATACAGTAAAATTGGTTTTCTATTCAATAAGGAAATAAGCTGAAACTGTAAAATGCARCGGAAAACAAGCTTGTTGGAATGGTGGCGGCTTATCTCTGAGAAGAGATGTGACGACTACGCTCATTCRCAAGAAGATGATTAMAATGAGGCTCTCAAGGACTTTTTACCATAAATAGGAGTTTTAAAAACCCTAAACATCCAAAAACATAACCCTAGGAGATGAAGCGCCAAAAGTCATGTGGGCCTTGTTTGGGTAAGTTAGTACATCAACTTCCCGGGGTCGTAACTTTTGCATACGATCTCCGTTTTAGGCATATGATAGCCCATTGGAAATATCTATCCGAGAAATCCCCCAAAAAAATCGTTTAGGGCCTCAAAACGGCTTCAGAAGTTCAGGACCCGAAAAACTGCTAAAAGTAGTAAATTATCAAAATTGCGAGAAAGTTGTTTTGAGCCAGCTAGAAAAGGTGGGTGGCCACCGATATCCACCTGGATCAATCCTCCATCCTTAGGAAGCAATGGTCTCCATTGAATTGAGTTCCCTCATCAGATGAGGAAATTTCTATTGAATTTGGCCTCGGGTGAGCCACTTGCCTTGGTGCAGGAGCTGCCCTACTTTGACGACTCGATAAAGCTGGATCCTTTGTTGTCGAGTGCCCTTGATATGAATGTCCACAATCTGATCACTGGATGCCTGTTGTATGCAGTCGGGGTTGATCTCTGTTGGTGTCAGCTGTTCTGCTATGTCTGAGGTGTCCAATAATGGTGGGAAATAAGGCCAAAGGAGGTCCATGTTGAACACTGGGTACAGGCCAAGGAAAGGAGGAATGTTGAGCGCAAAAGCATTATCCCCCACAGCCTTGGTGATGGTGTACGACCCATAACGGAGTGGGAGAAGATTTCGATGGGGTCCTGTAAGGCGTTCTTTCTGCAAGTGAAACCAAACTTTGTCGCCCACCTGAAACTTATGCGGAACTCGATGTTGATCATGGCGCTGCTTGTACTTGTCATTGGACTTCTGTAGGATATCCTAAACCTATTGGTGGATGTGTTGGATCCTCTCAATGAACTTGGTGGATTTTTCAGCCTCAGTTGGAGCAGGAGAGGAGTCTATCGAGGTGACCGTAAGGGGAAGTGCAACATCTATGGGACCCAATGGTTGGAATCCCAAAC
>JZKD02S1340891.1:0-11681 GCA_000966675.3 Picea glauca
TCGTAGGTGTTGCCGAAACGACCAGTAGTTAGGGCTTTGTTGGTGCGTACTTGTAGCGTTTAACCTTAGGTCTTCCCCTGTGCCAACAATATTCGTGAGTACACCCAATTTTCCATGTTTCATTCTTAAAGAAGGTTATAGGTGACAAGATCCCAATTAAAACTATATTTCCAGAACTTTATGAGGAAGGAAAAATAATATTGGATCCTGAAGATATCACTGACATGAGAATTTGTCAGCTGAGAAATAGATTCATTTCATAGTATCTCATTAAGTGGAAGAAACTACCTGCTGAAGATTCCACTTGGGAAGATGAGTCTTTTATACAGAAGCATCCATAATTACTCAAGCATTATGAATTTTTTTTTTTTAAAGGGGAGGGCCATGTTAAGACCTAAATAGTGGCACATTACCCATTAATTGGAGCATATTGCATTAGTATTGTTATTTTATTTATGTCATCTTGGGTCCATTAGTTGTAATTGTACCTCCTAGTCTCCTATATATACCAAGGAGACCTTTTCATTTGGAATCATATGGTATTTGTGAATTCATATGATGTATAAGGAGGTTTCTCCCTCGAAGAGGCTTATTATTTGAATTTCTCTCTTTGTGAAGGTGTTGAGTTATTTTTTTGAGGCTATTATGCTATTTTTGTATTTGGTTCTTAATAGGATGGGACTCTTGTGGAGAACCCAAAAAATATCCGAGGTAATTTTAGTGATCACTTCCAAAATATTATGTTTGATCACCACTTGTTGGAGTCAGTTGTGGCTTCTAGGAATGCTTGCTATAGAGTGGTTTCTCATAAAGTCTCGATTGGAGATCAAGATAGATTGGAAATATATTTTAAGAAAGATGAATTTGTTTTTTCCCTCTCTTCAATGTAGAATGGGAAGTCCCCAGGTATTGATGGTATAACTTATGATATTTACAAGGATATGTGGGACATGGTGGAGGATGATTTTTCCAACCTTGCACACGAGGTATTCCATAGAGAGTCTTTCAGAAGCACTTTACCATGGACCAATCAAGCTTATTTCAAAGAATACATCCAAAGATTCTATTGGTGGGTGGTGGCCAGTAACTTTAGTGACTATTTACTATGTAATTATGGCCAAGTCTTTAGCCAAGAGAGTCCGATATGTGGCCCAAAAAATTGTTCATGAAGGGAAGATATTTTTGTACAGGGAGAATTTATTTTGGATACAGTCTTGTCATATTGGGAGGCCATGGGGCGGGCCACATAGTCTGTTCAGTAGGCACTCTTCTTGAAAATCGATTTTGAAAATGCATATTGTTACGAGGAAAATCACTCTATGGCATGCGGTAAACCACAACAGACAGAAATGGCTGCAAAAATTAACTCTAATGTGAATTATGCTATATAAACAAACATGCTAACAAGACAAGAAAAATAGCATACTTCGTCCAGAAGTTTGGTGAAGTCCACAATTGAGCACTTGACTCAAAGATATATGCCTGCAACTTGTCCTCAACAACCAAGATACGCAATAATATGGTGACAATATATAAATTTAGCACATATAATAGCATAATACATCAATATTCATAACAAATATTCCCATGGAATAACAATTCAAATATTCGCAAGACATTAATTGGACGAGAAAAGAGTATTTCTATTAAAATATGAACAACATAAGTATATGAATGACAAACTTCCATGTTGACACATCTCAGAATCGAGAAACTAAGTCCCTTCCAGTTGGGCCTCCACCACTTTAATCCTCCACCAAAGGAAAGCTCATATAAGAGAGACAATGAGGTTCTCCATCAAATAAGGAAGATATTGGGGGATGAACAATGTGTTCAGGTTTGAAAGGACAAAGAGATGCAGAATCAATATGAAGTGAATAATTTCTCCAGAGTAACTTTTCTCTCAAAGTTGAATTATTATCCTCTCTTCCACAACTTGGATATGGCCCATTTATATCCTTCAAATGGAACTGAAGGGAAGAGTCAAAACGTTTTGATTATATGGAAGGTAAAGGATCATGGATCTCATGACGTGACATGGAAACTCGACACCATTTTTTTTTTATTTTGGGCACAAAACCCGATGTACATGGTCTGTAATGGTGCAACCTGCATATAAGCATGTTGTATAGCTGTTAGGGCATGCATATGTGGAAACATATGTTTTTTAGATATGGGAATTGCAAAAAAGGTACTTAAAGTTTGCATGGGGAAATGGAAAAGGCCTTCTAAGCAAATTGCATGGGGTGAGGCAAATATTGCTATAATAGATGTCCCCTAATGTGTGAGGTCAGAGGAGTATCTAAGATGGCCAAAATACGTTATAATTCCAATAAGTGGAGTAATGGAGACTCAGTTGGATGAACTAGTTTCTCATAAGAATATTACAATCCATAATGACTTTGTACACGTGGCTTCCAATTTGAATTACATTGCAAATCAATGTGGAAAGATACCAAACAATTGTTCATGGCCATGAATAGGAAATACAAAGGTAGATACATGCCAAAGGTTGTAATAGTCACGAACAAGGCCCAGTCAAGGTTGTCATGTTCACGAACAATTTGATCTCCCATGATCACTGAAGTCATATAGGTATTGGTCCAATGAATGATAGAAATAGATCAGGAAAGTTGTGGCTATGAACTGATGTCTTCAAGTCTTATACACAATCTGCCAAAGGTGCAATTCTACATTATGTGAATAAAGGAGTTGAGGTAGAACACGATGAGAGTTCATTTGATTACCGATCATTAAGGTATACCATTAACAAATGCAAGACAACCTACCGATAATGAAAGTAGGTATCAAGGCACCGAGTAAATTCTTACAAGTGTGAATAAAGGAGTTGAGGTCGAACACTTGAAGAATACATTGATAAGGAAACATTTATGTATTCCCAACTGTCGATGGCGAGATAACCTGCCACTGATGACTGCAAGCCTCTAGGTACTCATATGAATCTAGGCCTCGTTTCTAGAATAGATGAGATGAATTTGATGGAAGGAGAGTATGAGACATGTTGAAAGGAGAGAATTAAGGCATCTCTCATCAGTCAGAATGAGGTACAAAGAAAGAGATTGGTGATTTGGAGGAACTCAAACAAAGAACATTGTTATAGCAAGATTTGCCTCACCCCATGCAATCTTGAACAGAAGGCCTTTTTCCATTTCCCTATGTAGAATTGAAATCCATTTTTGCAAATCCTAGAGCTAAAAATACATTTTTTCCACATATACACACTTTTCCTACTATACAACATGAGTATACACAAGTTGCACCACTAAAACCCGCGTACAATGGGAAATGTGCCCAAAATTGAAAAATGGTGTCGGGTTTCCATGTCACGTCATGAGATCAATGATCCTTGGCCTTCCATATACTGGAAACATTATGAATCGGCCCTTCAGTTCCACTTGAAGGATATAAATGGGTCAAATCCGAGCTATGGAAAAGTTACTCTTGAGGAATTATTCACTTCACATTGAGTTTGCATCCCTTTATCCTTTAAGTCTGAACACAATATTCAGCCCCCAAGATCTTCCCTTATTGATTGAGAAATTCATTGTCTCTCTTATATGAGATTTCCTTTGGTGGAGGCCTAGTTGGAAGGAACCTAGTTTCTCGGTTCTGAACCGTGCTGACATGGATTTCTGTAAATTATTCACTTCTGCTAATTATATCTTAATAGAAATACTCATTTCTTGTCCAATTGATATCTTGCAAATATTTGAATTATTATTCCATGGGCGTATTTGTTATGAATGTTGATGGATTATGCTATCGAATGTGCTAACATCATATATTATCACCAGATGCTTGTGTTTCTTGGTTGTTGAGGACTATTTGTAGGTATATTTCTTTGGGTCAAGTGCTCAACAATGGAATTCATCGAACATCTAGATGAGATAGGCATTCTATCTTGTCTTTATCACACATTTGTTTCTATAACATACTTGAGAATAGAGTTGATTTCTGTAGTCATTTTCGTCTGTTGTGGTTTACCCCTAGCCATAGAGATATTTTCATCGTAACAGAATTGACGACCATAATGGGGATATAATCTTATTTTTCGGGGTTAGGAGTGTTTTTATCCTTAGATTTCTCTCATTCATATTGAGTTTCTTGTCATATGATTGCTTGATAACCTCTGTTCACTCTGGGTCTGAGTCTTTCAACCTTCTCCTTAGCCTAGTTTTGTTGTTGACACATATACGCATTTGTTTTCTTGAAAGTCGCATATATATGCGTGCTTTCCTTCTACAAGTTGTGTGCATATGCACTTTTCCCTTGAACAGTCGCGTACATCAACCTTTGTTTCTTGTTTTATGGGTTTGGTGGTTGATGGGTAGGTTTTGATGATTGTTGAGTCTTCTTGGGTCTCTATAGTGACTGTTAAGTATCTATGGAATGACAGGAAACCTATCTTTGGTTGAAATTTTGGGCGGTGCCTTTCTCATCATCTTTTCATTTTGATTGTCCTTTTACATTGGACTGAGTGTTTTTTCTCCTTGATATCCTACTTGGGTTGTCTCTATCTATACATAGTAGAGTCTTTATATATCAAGTTGTTGTTCAGTCCATGCATTTTCATTTTTCTTATATTGAAAATACAAAAATATTAGGCATTTTACATTGATTGGCATTTTGATCTTTTGAGTCTTTGTCATTTATCTTAGTTCATGTAAAGAAATATTGTATTTTTATTTAGAATTGCATAATTGAATTGAAAATTGCATTTTTAAGAAGCATGTCATTTATTGGAAATTGAAGTTAGGACTTTGCATTGTATTCCTATTCATTTAATTTACTTGTTGAGTCATAACATCACTAGTTTCACGACCACACCTTTTGAGAAAGAGAGACCATTAAAATTAACGCTATAATTTAAAATTGATTAGTAACGATTTTATTTTTTAGGGTGCACAAGCTATCTTAGGATTTAGTGCCTTGGAATAATATTTTGTGACTAAACTTATCCAAGGCTATTAAATCAACATATGTGTCTAACTAAGGGAGTGGAGAAATCCATTGTATAATTGGCAATATCAGGAGGCTCCACTTACACCAGAGTTAATCATGAGATCGTGTGAGGTAGGTTGAAGGGATATCCCCCCGATACCTTCTTAGCATCAGAGATATTTCTGGGGATCTGTTCGTATATGGGGATCTTGCTAGTGGCCTTACCTCCGTGAGAGGTAGTGCTTTCAAGGTTTCAGGCTTTGCTACCTTGCCCATACGGTGGAACTGACTTAAGACTGCTCGCCTGTGCATCAATTATACCATGGTTGCTTAGTTTCTTAACTTAGGTGCCACATAGGTTACTTGCAAGGGTTATTCTGTAGGTACCTTGGGTCAAATAAGGGTCGAACAACACACAAACTTTATGGAGGATTACCTCTCCGGGGGGATTTGACTGACTGGTTGTTAAGCCCATGAGGGCCTTTATAAATGATTCTGATACCTCTGATATTTAGCAGGGAGTCACAGGCCCCTCTTAGGTGAGGCATACCTACTTTAGGGATGGAGCCCCCTTTCAAACACTTTATCCCATTTGTGTGCATATTGGTTGTTTGATTATTTTTGGTGTGATCTTTTATTACTAGTTGGCCTTAGGATTTGTTTTCATATCTTGAGTCTTAAGTCATCATGGAGTCAAACCAGCTTCCTTGTCGGTCTGGCTGCTTGTTACAATTACCACTGGATTTTGAGTCTTTTCCTTCTAAAAGGCATAAAGTTATTAAATGTGGTACACACACCTCCACTTTTAAGACTTGTGATTCTACAAGGATGAGTGCTAAACTGATTCATCAAAATACTGGGAGCCCCTCGACTCCCACACCTACTATAGTTAATGGCACCCCTTTGAATCCTACAACCACAATAGTTGTAGTGCTGGAGGCACCTATCATCATTGTTGCCTGTCCTATAGTGAATTCTCAACCTATTTCCGCGAACCTGTTTGGGTCTCTTGGTCAGTCACCGAGCTATAATGTTCAGTCCATCTCGATGGCCTCTATTCCTTTTTCCTATGGTATGTCAAATTTTACTTTACAATTTTCAAACTCCATCCCAGCCGCTGGCCCTAATTCTAGCATTGGACTTGGAGACACAACTCCTCCTTATACTTCATTCTCATTTGGTGGCTCTCAGATCCCTCAAATGAATCATACCATGGGAAGCATTCCCTATTTCATCCCTAGGTCTAAACCTGTTGCTTCTGCATGGAGTAACCAACCTAGCAGACAAGCTTTTGCTCAAGTTTCATCCTTTACCCTCACCTCCTCAGTGCCAATTCCGACCAACACGTTTGGCATGACGAATCCACCTTTATCCTTAGGATTCACACCCAGAGGAGGTTAGTTTCACACCTTGGGTAACCCCCAACCTGGAGCCACTCCATCAGGGGGAAGTTTTTATAACCCCCATCAGAACATTCCTATTGGAATGATGCCCAACCAACCTCTTATGAATCATCCTGGAGGAGGGTCTTACAATACCGAATAGGGCCATGGTGCTTACCAAAACCTTGGATGGGTTGTGATTCCCCAAACACAATCTTTCTAGGGATCTTAGGGCCAGATGCCGCAACCTCGTCTCCCTTTTCTGGCCACGCTCAATCTTCCAGACTTGCCTAAGTTGATGAATGACCCTATGTTTCATGATTGTACATGGCCCCCTGTTACCATGAAGTTTCCTTCGGATATTCAAAAATTTGAAGACAAGAATGACAAGGATCCTGGTGATCATGTTACCACCTTTCACCTATGGTGCTCTTCAAATTCCCTTAATGGCGATTCCATTCAATTAATATTATTTCAACGAACCCTCATAGGGGTTGTCGTGAAATGGTATATCAAGCTACCTAGGGGGCATATGAGACCTTTAGTTAGATGGTGCTAGTCTTCATTAACCACTTCCAATTTCTGGTTCATTACGATGTTGGCCTAGAAATTATGTCGACCTTACGCCAGGACAAAGCCACTCATATCTCAAATCACATCTAGGAGTGGCGTAGAAGGAAGAGGTTGATCAAGACCTGCATACCCTTGGATTTCCTATTAGAATGGTTCCTTGAGTCTTTTCAACCTCCTATTTCAAAGGATTTTGTTATTGGACACACCTACCACACTTAGAGGGGGGGGGTGAATGAGTGTGGAGCTCTTTTTCCAAAAACTTCCCTCTTTACATAAAACTCCTTAGTTAACATTCAACATTTATTCATTACCCATTGCTATCATTTATAACTAGTTAGATGTGAACATATATCCGTAGAATATATCAACAACACATATCATCAATAATTCATCACCATAAGGAACACAAAGAACACAATATGCATGTACAATTTTTCTTTTTATTATGGACAACAATTTGGGGTTTATCAGCAACAACTGAATAGAGTACAAATCCATAAGAGAACCAGCTCTATAATGAAAGTCTCAGTTTACACCCTCAACACCAACTAAGATGACACAACAATCCTCAATAGATATCAATCTGTCAACAAGTACGCGACTTGTCAGTAGTGCAGCCCACGTGTGTATGTGCCCTGGCTCACTACGGCTTGTGTGTGAACACGGCCAGTGTATAATGAAACATGCATATGCTTATGAGAAACTAGGGTTTTTCTTTGCTTCACATGCTCAGATCCTCTGCAACCTGCAATCACTTTCTCTTATGTCTTCCATTTTCAAAACTGACCCATAGCCAGTCACAACATCTCCAATCTCTCCAATAGCTTGCTCATGCTCCATAATAGATCAATATGAATGTTATCTCAAACATGTATAAGCGTCTAGTATGCCATAGCAATCATATCACCAATGAATCGCAAGAGTACTAATCACTCCATCAACCAAATCAACCAAACTGAACCACATCATAGAAGCCATACCAAGAATGGCCTAAGCATTTCCATCACATCAAACAATAGTATTCATAAAGACAATAATGTAATCATACTAGTGTCTCAGTGATAAATTTGAGGCCATAGAATGTAGATTTGGAACCTGCCTAATCATCCAAGAGATTCGCACCATCTCAAACACAAGTCTTCACCATTTTATCCACCATATTCTCCCTATATTTAGACATCCTGCGTATATCTTAATGCATATGCACCCTAAGCACAGACAACCTACCTATGCATCAGAAACTAGGGTTTCTGAAGTTCCGAGAATTTTTCCGTCAAGATCTCTAACATTGCTGAAACTTTGATGCATCCAGGATATCCTCCTCTCGCTCTCTTCCTCATAATATATCTTAAATCATGCTCAAGAGATCCACACGAAATATTCTCTCACAATAAGCTCTCCAACAATACTCCACAAGATAATCTCACTAGAAGCTCTCCATTGATCCACAAAAAGGATGATCTACAAGAAACCATAGCTATCTTATTTATACTTTCATCCTCTAGGTCACTTAACCCATTTTTAGGTTACTTAACCCACTTCTAGGTCACTTGACCTATTTTCCATATTTTAGGGTTAACCACTTTCCATGAAGAGAAAGTTCTCCAATACTTCATAATTTAAATATTCCTTCTTGATTTTGTCACTTCTCTTTATTATTTAAATAATCCATCTGGATTTTGTCACTTTAATTTATCATTTAAATAACGATTTCTTCTTTTCATTTGACTTCTTTGACCTTGGGGGCTTCAAGCCTTCATATGGGGGTCCTCTAATTTCATAAGGCCATAACTCTCAAACCGTGAGGAGTTATGTGACATTCCACATACCAACGGAAATGGCATGACAAGCACTATCCATCTAGGATAGTTTCACCAACAAATTCATTGATCTTCATCTCATTATTCCACATACAATCATGGGTCCTCTCAACCACAAAGCCTCTTCCCATGAGGGATTTCACCATAAGGGGACCACTTTGGAGTTCATCCATTTGTGCACCTTATCAATCATGATAAGACAATTATGAGTCATATTTTCATCAAACAAACTATGCATCATCATGTATCAATGAAAATGCATTGATTCATCTTCATCTATGCATCATATAAATGATCCATCTTTATCAATTGGTTTCCACTTTGACATCTATCATTCTCATCAAGGACAATACATATACATTGTTCATCAATCATTAATCAATCAATTACTTGAATTCAATCAATAAAATGAATCAATCAAACCATTTGCAGCAATGACACATGATCCAACAATCTCCCAAATAATCAAACCATTGGCATCAATGACAACATGATCCAACAATATCCCCCTTTGGAATTGATGGAAATACCAACATTGACGTCAACACCAATTACCAATTATTAATGTCAACATGTAGATAAGGCATGATCTACTTCAATAGTCAATGTGACTATCTCTCTCCATCAATAAACATCAATCACATCAATGCGATTAACTCTCCCCCTTTGACATCAATGGCAAAGGGCCATTATCCTCTTGGGGTTTCTCCCCTTGCTTGCATTATCCTTGGGTCTTCGCCCCCTATCTGAATTCCTTTGATCTTCCTATGAATAATCTCTCCCCTTTTTAACAAGGGATATCACTCTGATGTAATGTTTAATATGCATCAAACATACTCCCCCTGTGACCATCGCTCCTCCTGGAATTATGCCTCTGTTCTCTTTCTTCAAATATAGGGCTCTTTTCTAGGTATTCATATGATAAATATCTCCTCCTAGAATCATGGGAAGATGAATGAATCCCCCTAAGAGTATGTTTCCCCCTATCTTCTCTGCAATATGAACAATATGCTACCATATGACGATTCTTGGACTTGTTCATGCATCAAACTTGTGCCATACCATACATCATGAAAAAAAAGATATGTCATCAATGAAATAAAGAATCATGAACAATATATCCACCAAGCACATCATGTAGAAAAATGTGCTCACCATGCACAACACCCATGTACATCAACCATGTACATCAACAATGTGCCAAAAGAAATCATCCATGAAATGTATCCACCATATGCCAACATGTGCATCTACCAATTATGTCAACCATGTGCATCTATCAATATAAACAAATACCATCCATGAGTGTACCATCATGCATCATTACTTGCACAAAGAAAGTATATCAACCATGCATCAATAAGCTAAGACTCCCCAATGATGTACAACATGACTATCAACTCAACTCACCAACTACATGTCTCAATGTGTAGCCCATCCATATGCAAAATGCATGCACCATGATATCCAACAATACCATATGCTTCCAATAATACATCATATCAATGAAACTTCAATTATGTACCAGCCATGTACCCCAATAGATTATTTTACATAATCCAATAGATGAACATTTGATCAACATCAATCCATACTCATGGGTTAGTTCCATGCACCCAAGATTTATTTTATATCATAACTTTGTGTGATCTAACTTAGAACCATGAAAACCTACAGCAAACAGTGTCAGAACCTGCAATAAACAATGCCAGACCCTGCAACACCGATTTATATCATTACATCAAGCTGTAACCCATGTGAATTGCCTTTTTCCCAAGGCTTTACCACATATACATGGCTTGCTGCACAACAGAGCACATGTATACGCGACCTATGCAAGGTCAACCAATGTATGTACGAGACTGTCACCACTGTCACCCACATATGCCTCAGTATATGTATTACTTAATATTCCCTTCAGTCTTTCATTCTATTCCGATTGCTCTATCTTCTTTGCCCACTTCTATAGATGACCCTTCTCCTCAGAACTTGAGCTCTCAGCATCCATATTTTCAAAGATGTCTCCCTTTCGTACTTCATTCCTTCTTCTAGCCATGCTATGTGAAGTCCTCATCATGGACTTTCTTCTTGTGTTCCAACACTCATGGGATTTGTTGACAAATCCACTACAACTGTAGCATCTCATCGTGTTACAGTGAACAACAATGTGTCCTACTTGATCACATTTCCAACACCTCATGGTGTTATAAAATCTTCCATTATATCTCCTTTCATGAGATCTACACTCAAAATATTTGTGACCATATCCATTACATGAATAACAATGCCCATGAAAAATACTTTCATACCTTTGCTTTGGTGTCCCAAGAATAGCTTTGTTTGTGATGCCTTCCTTGCTTTGTTCTTTTTAAATCTTCTTTGTCTTGTGTAGATGGTTTTTTTGCAACATTGTCTTCCTTATTTTATGGACTTACCTCATGCTTCTTTGAGGTGCTTGCTTCAACATGTGTATCTTTTCCTTTGTATCCAAGACCTAATTTATCACATGCTGGTCTTTGACTTTCCAATATCTCATCCAAGATTCTTGAGCTATTCAATAATTTGTTTGACTTCTATACCTTCTTCCTAAGGTCAACAATATCTGCTTCTAGCTTACAACATGACTCTTCCTTTTCATTTATTTTAATCTTCAATAGTTCCTCTATTATTTTGTCTTCTTCAATTTGGGTCCTAAGATGGACAATGGTTTCAAAACTTTTTCTAATCTCATCATCTACATTTATATCTTCTTTTCCATTCTTTAGTCTTGTGATCTCTTCTTCCTTTTCTTCTAATTTAGAAATCTCTTATTGTTCTTTGAGTATTCCCTTTAAATTCAAGATGTACCTTTGACTCCTCCTAAGAAAATTCTTAGTGTTATCTGAAAGATAGTTATAGTGTGTATAAAAATGATCACTCCTATACATGTATAAACCCTCTTCAA
>JZKD02S1340902.1:16949-43807 GCA_000966675.3 Picea glauca
TCGTATATCATTTCTGTGTATTGTGAAGATTATGCTGGATATTTTACTGTTATTCTGTTATTTCTAGCATTTCGTTTCTGTTCTGCATATTTTATATATCTGGTATCTTGCATAGCGCGGTTGACAAGTTAAAAACCTTGGCTTTGGAATGTAAGAAGTTGAGTGCTAGAAGCGCCCAGACTTATGAGAACCTCACAGAGAACCCAAATTTGCAGACATTAGAGGCACAGCTCCAAGAAGAAAAGAAGAATGTAGATACACTACAGGCACAGCTGAAGGCCTTGACCCCAGTTGAAAGAATGAAGCGATTTCCAGAACAACGCACCGCCCAACAAGGTACACATGCTGCAAAGTAAAGTGATGGAAGTCTCTCAACGAATTCAACCACTCCAAGAGAAAGCATGCCAACTGTTCACTGAAGTTGAGAGCTAGTCAGCCGAGCTTGAACAGGTTGTCATCACTGCAGAACAATGCATGGAAGGACCAGTAAACGACGCAATGATCCAAGAGTTCACTGAGCAAGAGACTGTTGCACTACAGCAGGTCGAAGTAGCTTGAACCGAGCTCGATACATTTGAAGTGGAGTTGATCAGACCAGAGTGACTCGGGATGAGTCACAGGTCAGTGTTGTGGGCTTGTTGGCCCTTAAGCAAGTTTTGAGGAACACTTGGTCATATTTGACCATTTTTGGACTTCGATAGCCTGTCAAAGATGGAGCGTCAGGCGAAGCAGAGATCACGGGATCTCGGCCCACTTTTGGGGCCCTTTTAGGTTTTTGGGTTAATGTAATGGGAAAGGGATGTCAGCCAATGGGTTTACCCATGTTTAGGCCTATTTTGTAAAGTATAAATAAGTAGTTAAGCAATGTAAGAGAGGGGGAGAAGATAAGCTAAGTGCTAGTAAGGGCTTTGTGTATATTGTGTGACCGACTTGTAGAGCTGAGTGCAAGTGTTGTAAGTGTTGAGTGCACGGATTGTAAGAAGGCTATGTGCTATATCTACTCGAGGAAGGAGGATCTGGTGAGGTGCGTGTAGATCTCCTATCCTATGCGGAGTACAAGTGTGAGCTCTGTGTTGTAACCCAATTGACCAAAGCTAATAAATAAGAAGAATACTTTGTGGATGTAGCCCCAGGGTTGGGGTGAACCATGGTAACTTTGTGTGTTGTGCTCGGTGCTTCTTTCCATGTGTTGTGCTTGATATTATTATGTTATGTGCTTTGCTATGATATACTTAGATAGATCCACTTTTCTTAAACAACGCTTCAACAACCAACCCTTCAACAACGCACCAACAAAACCCTAACTACCGACCCTTCTTGGTAAATACTGATGAATGATCTATGCTAAAGTTCTTTCTAAGAGTAAGAATCACAGATCTATGTCCCAACTAAGGTTACAAACACCTGAGTCTTGCAACCACCCCTGCCTCTGCCTCGAGTGAGACTTCATCTGCTTCGCAGGTGTTGCCGAAAGGGTCGGTAGTTAGGGTTTTGTTGGTGTGTTGTTGAAGCGTTGAACCCTGGGTCTTCCCCTATGCCAAAAAATGGTTTCGTTGCTGGGACCTGAAACTGTGATTGTTGGGAACTAAGGAAGAAGAAACTTTGTGCAAAAGAAAGCTCTGTGCATAGATCTGTTTCCCTAGTGCGCATATTTTTATTCGACCTTTGAATCTTTGTGCCAGGAATAAGGTCAAATCTGAAGAAAGGAAGATTAGATCTGAAGAAAAGAAGTGAAATCTGAACGCTCTGTGCTCTAAGAAAAGTAAAAGTGGAAATTTTTGAAAGAAAGAAGTCAAATCTGCAGAAAAGAGGTAAGATTTGTAAGCTCTGTGCTCTAATAAAGGTAAGAATAGTCAAAATTCCTTGGATCTGGAAGCTTTGTGCTCTGTAGAAGTAAGATAAGTGAATTTTTTTGTTTCTAGAGCATGGATCTAGGTATGTTTGATAGATTTTGTCCTAGCTTAAAATCTAGGGAATTAATAGATGAATGAAAGTTTGATATGAATAGATCTGATAAGTATAATGATAGATACGTTATACCTATGCATAGAAATAATGTCTGGACTAACAAGTGGATGCAGGATCCTAGAAAGAAATTTTTGTAGGCTATCCATTATGATCCTAGCACACAATACAAGAAGAGTTGGGGATCATTGAAGAGAAAGAGAGGATTAACTCTTTGTTACAATTGCAGAAGACCAGGACATCTTGCTAAGGAATGCCCTGGGAGAAAACCTAGTTGTATCTTTTGCAAAGCTTTGGACCACGACGTATTATATTTCCCTAGAATGATCACTAAGTTGGAAAGGTTGAATCTGAATCAAGAAGACCAGAAGGCAAATCCAGAAAAGGAAAAAACCCAACAAGAATCATAGAAAATATTAATACAGATAAAAGAAACCCTGAAGGAACATAAAGATGTCTGATTACCAGAGATCTTCAAAGAAAAGGAGCAATTCGAAGCAAGAATAGGGGACTTCGACATTGACTGTATTCTTGATGAAGAAACACAAGTGAACATTATGCCAGAAAGAACTTGGGAAGCTATAGGAAATCTTGCCATGATCCCTTCCCTAGGAGGGACAAGTTTATTCAGAGGAATGCTAGTAAACCTATGTGGAATACTCGCCCGGATACCTATGACTATCAATGGAACTTCGACAGAGGAAGACTTTGAGATTATTAAATTTGTTGAAGACAACACCTCGTTTACCATGCTCATAGGAAAACCTTGGATTGATAGAGAACAAGCTAGGAGAAAAGAGGAAGAAGAATTTTTGGAATAGAAGAACAGAAGAGCAGATCGCAGATATTTAATACTAGCAACTCCAATGTTGAGGCTAAGAGAACATTAGAGGATCTGCAAAAGATTGAGTTACCTATTTTCGATACAGAAGAAGAATTATCGAGGAACCCTAGGAAAGAATTTCAACGGCACGAAGTAACTAAGACCACAGAAGATAATCATCAAAATGGTAAAAGCATTACTGAGACGAAGATCACTGGGAAGAAGGCTAGAAAGTTAAGAAAGAAAAGGGTTAATACTGTAAGGTTACAAGAGGTTCTAGAGGATACTTCACAGAAAGAAAAATTACAGAATTGGAGCTTCGCTAAGATATCATAACAATGACATAGAGTACTTCACCATGACGAAGCAATATAGTCATTGGGGCCGATATATCCGTTCGACTTCCACTCCGAACGGGAAGAAAAGCAATAAAGGTCTGTCATCCACCTGTTGAAACACGTCATAACGGGTCGAACATGAGTTAATGAAGGATCATAATCATTGCCAACAAACCATTGATAAGTTTTCCTACTTAGTCCATCGTGCCACACACTGAGAATACCTTTTGCTAGGTGAGAATTTGAGCACGAAACCTGAGATTAATTCACCCTGAGATCATTTCTTTGCTCCCATACTATTCATTGTAGTCTCTGAATTCCTTTCGCACCTGAGCTAGTTGACCCAAGCTTGTATGTCGGACGAGCTCAGCATTACTGAGAAAGTAGTTGAAGAACTTTTAATTGACTTAATGACTGAGAGAGTCATGTCGGAGCGAGGAGTGTCTAAAGGTGTACAGGCATCATCCTCGGGAGCATTGCCAGCTTCCCCCTCCACTGCTCGAGCAGGACCATCCCGACCACCTTTGGAAAGATGATCTAAGCTTGGAAATGACTTCACCACTGTGAATATGATCCCAAGTATCTTGCCTAAGTATATCCCACCACTAAGCGGCACAACGAATCGAAACATTGTACCCAGAGACTTCGACTATGATTTGGTCATTGCATACCTCCTGAAAGGGGTGCGCGTAGTTCGTGCTGACCAGGATAAGATCATAGCGCTAAAATGTAGTGATTTTAACCTTGGAGATCACAAATTTTATAGTATGTTAGCCCCGCACAAGTACTTAACTATCACAAAAGGGAGGAACCCAAAGATTGTCCCTAAAAAATGGACCCATAACCTCGCACAGTCAACCCTCCTCAATGTAATGAAGATTCCTCATTTCGGGAGGCATCAAAAAATGAATGCATGCATCATATTGTTGTTGTCCTACTACCATGGAGGATACTTATGGTTGGACCACTGCATCACTATGGATCTGATTCTGATCAATCGGATCATAGGGCTAAGCATGCAAGGCCCTAACCCACATGATTTTTAACCTAGAAAGATCGCATATCGTGCTCTCGCCCAATGAATAAAAGACACATATGGCGATGTAGAGAAGGGCACACGAGGCTACAAGGTAGCCTCGATCGAGACTACAGCAGTGCGCCTCGGTTTCTAGATGATCATAGGGAATTTAGTCCACAAGAACAGACACACACAGGTGATTGGATTTGTAGTTGACCTCGCAGGGAAGTGTACGGAGGGACTACAGATGAACTAGGCAAGGTACCTTCTAAATCAACTAGATCTTGGCTGCAGAGAAGCACAAGACCAAGGGTATCAGTTCCACTTTAGTTGGTTGCTCATACTCATCGCTTTAATCGCCTGGGAGCTACCAGAAGATGCCACTTTTATGGATACCGAACCCTTCAAACCACTGGCCGCAAATTTATGTACGATGTGGTACTCCAGCGACATGAAAAAGTTGTGGCAATCCAATGTCATCTTCCACGCTTATTACAACCAATTGAAGAATGAAATCCAGACTACACCTCACCTCACACCAAACACACTTCATAGGTTTAGACCTTTGATCAAATTTAGTGCGGACCACCACTTCACCTATATCACAGCGCGTGTTGATGAGCACAAACAACAACTCCAGTCATACTACAAGTTGACAGAAGAAGAATTGGAGCAGATTACCAAGGAATGGTCGGCGGACCTCCTTGTTCCAGCGGACCCCAAAGAAATATCCGACATGGAAAGCCCTGAAGCTATACTAGATACACCTGTACCAAGCAATAATAAGACGGATGATGAAGTTCAAGATATCCATAGCACATCCACGAAGACTACTTTGATCTCACCTATGCAGGGAGCTGATGGTGAAGAACTAGGTGGCACAGAGGTTGAGAAAAACAAAGGTGAGGTTACTTCGCCTAGAGAGGAGTAGGATCCCTCTAAGAAAAGGAAGTTCACCCCACCAAAGCTCTCATCTCAAAAGAAAACTAAGTCCACCCCGACTATGTTTAAGAATACCCTCACATAGGACAACTTCGACTTCTTGATCACTGCGTTGAATGATGCCTCACTAGAGATCACAGAAAGGAAAGAAGTGAAGCAGGAGGAGATATTCAGCCGACTCACAGGTGAACTTCAAGAAGTGTAGTAGGCACTCTAGTCCAGCCAAGCCATTTATACTATTCCCTTGATGACGGGAACAACAAGAACAAGTGATGAGCCCATCCAATTATGACAGATCATCAAGAAATTCGAAGCTTGCCTTCGACGAGCTCAAGAAGACATAGCGCAAGCCACCCAGTCTTTAGTACAAGTATAGAGCACACTTATAGTACAACAGAGGAAGGAAGAACAGGAACAAATTTCCTTACAAGCGAAGTGGGAGGAGGAAAAAGCATAGTTACAGCAGAGCAAGGACCAATTGCTAGTAGAGCAACTTGACGTACAAGAATGAGTTCACAAAGCACTTCACTTTGTGACGGTCATTGAAGTGAAAATTGAAGAACGTGTCCCACAGCAGGTGGCACAACTTGAAGAAGTAATCCAGCAACTTCAGCAGCGCATCACATCTCTGGAACTTCGTACAGTGCCCGAGACTCCCCAAGAATTAAGAGATCTAAGGGAGGCAACTGCCCATAGCGCAGTTGACAGGTTAAAAAACTTGGCTTTGGAATGTAAGTAGTTGAGTGCTAGAAGCGCCCAGAATTATGAGAACCTCACAGAGAACCCCGAATTACAGTCATTAGAGGCACAACTCCAAGAAGAAAAGAAGCATGCAGATACGCTACAAGCGCAACTGAAGGCCTTGACCCCAGTTGAAAGAATGAAGAGATTTCTAGAACAACACACTGCCCAACAACAAGTACACATGCTGCAAAGTAAAGTGATGGAAGTCTCGCAATGACTTCAACCACTCCAAGAGAAATCATGCCAACTGTTCACTGAAGTTGAGATCCAGGCAGTCAAGCTTGAACAGGTTTTCATCACCGCAGAACAGTGCATGGAAGGACCAGTAAACGACGCAGTGATCCAGGAGTGCACTGAGCAAGAGATTGTTGGAATGCAGCGGGTCAAAGTAGCTCGGGCCAAGCTCGAGACATTCGACGCAGAGTTGATCAGACTAGAGTGACTCAGGATGAGTCACAGGTGAGTGTTGGGGGCCTGTTGGCCCTTGACCAAGTTTTGAGGAACACTTGGTCATATTTGACCATTTTTGGACTTCGACAGCCTGTCAAAGATGGAGCACCAGGAGAAGTAGAGATCATGGGATCTTGACCCACTTTTGGGGCCCTTTTAGGGTTTTGGGTTAATGTAATGGGAAAGGGATGTCGGCCCATGGGTTTACCCATGTTTAGGCCTATTTTGTAAAGTATAAATAAGTAGCTAAGCAATGTAAGAGAGGGGGAGAAGATAAGATAAGTGCTAATAAAGGCTTTGTGTATATTGTGTGACCGACTTGCAAAGCTGAGTGCAAGTGTTGTAAGTGCTGAGTGCATGGATTGTAAGAAGGATCTATGCTAGATCTACTCAGGGAAGGAGGATATGGCAAGGTGTGTGCAGATCTCCTGTCCTATGTGGAGTACAAGTGTGAGTTATGTGATATAACCCGATTGACCAAAGCTAATAAAGAAGAAGTAGACTTTGTGGACGTAGCCCCAGGGTGGGGGTGAACCATGGTAACTCTGTTTGTTGTGCTCGGTGCTTCGACCTAATGTGTTGGTTTCTTTCCATGTGTTGTGCTTGATATGATTATGCTATGTGCTTTGCTATGATATACTTAGATAGATCCACTTTGCTTTGTGCTTCTTAGATGTGTGAGTATAGATTTGACATATATGAAAGTGTTGATTGCTAGACCTATTTTGTTGTTTCTAAGTACTAACTTAGCCTAGATCTAAGTGAATGTTGCGATGCTCTGTTCCATCTACAGAGTGCCATGAGGGTTAAATACTAATGAATGATCTATGCTAAAGTACTTGTTAAGAGTAAGAATCGCATATCTGTGTCCCAGCTAAGGTTGCAGACACTTGAGTCTTGCAACCACCCCTGCCTCTACCTCGGGTGAGACTTCATCTGCTTCACAGGTGTTGCCGAAAGGGTCGATAGTTAGGGTTTTGTTGGTGCATTGTTGAAGCATTGAAGCATGGTTCTGCGCCTGTGCCAACATTTATCTTGTATATCCACTTGGAAGATACCACATTTTTGTTCTTTGGTCTAGGAACTACTTCCCATACATCATTCTTTATAATGGATTGGTATTCTTCTATCATGGAATCCACCCATTTTTTCTTCTGAATGGATTCTTCAAAGAAAGTAGGTTCTTTTTCTATGAGATAACACATCAAGGCCATATAATTGGAGAATGGCTTAGGTTTCTTGCTTTGTCTCATGGTTCCCTCTAGGGAACCATACTTCTCTCCATCTTGAATAAGTTCCCTCACCTAAGTTGAATTTATCTTGTGAGAGATCATCATCCGGGGAGGTTCTTGAGATTCTATCATATCATGATTTTCTAGAATCTCATCATCAGGAGTAACTGTAACTTCCTTCATTGGTTCTGCAACTCTGGGAGCTATAGGTTCTTCTTCATATACTTCTTCAAGATAGCATTTACTTGATATTTTGAGTGTTGTATCTTCATCAAAGGTTACATATTTATTGATATCGATATGATGGTAACGTGGTATGTAAATTCCAAAGGCATTAGAGACCTCACAGTATCCAACAAATATTCCTTCTTTCCTGAAGGATCCAACTTAGTTATTCTTTCTTTCGGAATGTGTACAAACATTGGACAACCAAATATTTTGAGATGTCTTACTTCTAGCTTATTTCCAGTGAACATTTCTTTTGGGTTTTTGAATCTAAGTGCACTATGGAATAATCTATTTTGGACATAGACTATTGTTCGTGTTGCTTCATCCCATAAATGCATTGGAAGATCTTGATCATGAATCATATTCTTCATTACTTCCATAATTTTTCTATTCTTTCTTTCTGCTACACCATTTTTTTGAGGATTATAGGGAGTGGTGAGCTCCCTCTTAATCCCAACATCTCTGCAAACACTTCCAAATTAATTTGAGGTGTATTGTTGGCCCTTTTCCAATTTTTGTAGAATACTTGGTCATAATTGACCGTTTTGGGACTGTGACAGCTTGCCAAATATGGAGCACAACGCGAAGCAAGAAAAACCTATTTTTGGGTACCTTTTTTTGGGTTGATGTAAAGGGAAAGGGATGTCAACCCGTGGGTTTACCCATGCTTAGGCCCATTTTGTAATCTATAAATAGATACTTAGGCAACGTAATAGGTAGTATATGTGATTGCTTAGTGCAAGTGGTAGTACATCTATGTGATGTATAGCTAAAGGCTTAGTGCTAGTAGCTGGATCTGTGTGATCGGATGTATATTGCAAGTGATATGTGCATGATTGTAAGGGGATTGACAAGCTAAGTGCAAGTTGTTGTAGTTTTGTGCTGAAGTGCAAGGAAGAAGGATCTAGCGAGCTGTGCAGATCTTGTGTCCTATGCAAAGTAAGGGTCACTAAAGCTCTGTGTTGTAACCGCTTGACCTAGATAATATAAAGAAGAAGACTTTGTGGACGTAGCCCCAGGGTGGGGGTGAACCACGATAACTATGTGTATTGTGCTCTAAATGTGTTTATCTCCTTCTTGGCTAAGTGCTTGTTGTGATTAAATAGATCTAGTCCTGCTCTGTGCTTATGATATATGAATTAATGTTAGATCTGATAGATGCTTAGTGCTTGATCTGTTGAATCTTATCTATATTTTTGTGGCTAAGTACCGAATCATCTTTAGTCTAAATATTCATTGTGATGCTCTGTGATTTATGTGAAGTACCATAAGGGATAAATATTGATGAATGATCTATGCAAAGTACCCTGTAAAAGATATAATCACAGGTCGATGTCCCAGCTAAGGTTGCAAACATCTGAGTTCTGTAACCACCCTTGCCTCTACCTTGGGTGAGACTTCATCTGCTTCGAAGGTGTTGCCGAAAGGGTCGGTAGTTAGGGTTTTTTTGGTGCGCTCTTGAGCATTGAACCCTGGGTCTGCCCCTGTGCCAACAAATGGTTATGTTGCCGGGACCGGAACTGTGATTGTTGGGAACTAACAAAAAGCTTTGTGTGAAATAAGATCTGTGCATAGATCTGTTGCCCTAGTACGCAGTATTCTACTTGACCTAAGAAGCTTTGTGTCGAGAAAGAAAGGTTATATCTGAAGGAAAGAGGTCAAACCTACAAGAAAAGAGGTGGATACTGAAGAAAAGAAGTCAGATCTGAACGCTCTATGCTCTAAGAAAGGTTAAAGTGGAAGTTTCTAAGTCAAATCTATAGAAAGAGGTAAGATATGTAAGCTATGTGCTCTAATAAAGGTAAGAATAGTTCAAGTTTTAGATATGAAAGCTTTATGCTCTATATAGGTAAGATAAGTGGAATTTTTTTTTTATTTCTGAAGCTTGAATCTAGGTATGCTTGATAGATTTTGTCCTAGCCTGAAAACTAGGGCATTGTTAGATGGAAGAACATTTGATAGATTTGATAAGAATAATGATAGATATGTTATACCTATGCATAGAAAGAATTTTTGGAATAGCCAATGGATGCAGGATCCTAGAAAGAAATTTTTGTAGGCTAACCCCCATGACCCTAGTGCGCAGTACAGAAGAAGTTGGGGGTCATTTAAAAGAAAGAGAGGATTGACCCTATGTTACAGTTGCAGAAGACCAGGACATCTTGCTAAGGAATTCCCTAGGAGAAACCCTAGCTGCCTTTGTTGTAAAGATATGGACCATGAAGTATTAGATTTCCCTAGAATGATTGCTAGACTTGAAACACTGAATATGGAACAAGCAAACTCTAAAAGAGATCAAGAGACTAAAATTTTGGAAGAACCCCAGAAAGAATCAGAGATCATGTTACTGAAAATAAAAGAAACCCTAGATGATCATAAGGATGTTAGTTTGTCAGATATCTTCAAAGAACAGGAGAACATCAAAGTAAGAATAGGAGATTTCAACATTGACTGTGCCCTGGATGAGGGAACACTGATGAATATTATGACAGAAAGAACTTGGGAAACCCTGGGAAGGCCTGCTCTGGCCCCCTCACTGGGAACCATTGGATTATTTAAAGGCAAAATGGTAACCCTATGTGGCAGAATTACCAAGATAGCTATGAGTACCCATGGAACCTCGACAGAGGAGGAGTTCAAAGTCATTAGATTTATTGAGGACCGTGCCCCATTTCCAGCTTTGCTAGGAAACATTTGGATTGAAAAAGACCAGATCCAGAGGAAAGAAGAAAAGGAAGCCCTAGAACAGAAGAAGCAAGAATTCATGGAATTTATGACTAGAAGGATTGCCTACTTGATGGAGGAACAAGGGAACAGATCTCCGTTGTTAGACACCAGGGACCTGGATGTCAAAGCTATAAGAGAGTTGGAGGAACCACAGAAGACCGAAATATCTAATCCTTATGATGAAGGAGTATTACCCTTGGATCTGAGGAAAGATCCTAGGCAACGCAAAGTGACTACGTCAAGAGAACATAAGATTCAGAATGGAAAGAGGGTGACCAAGACTAAGGTCACTGGGAAAAAGGATAGGAAGCTAAGTAAGAAGAGGGACAAAATCGGAAAGTTACAGAAGACTCCATAAGGAACTTCGCAGAAGGAAAAATCACAAGAATTGAGCTTCGCCAAGATATCAGAAAAATGACATCTGGCACCTCGCCATGGTGCAACAATATAGTCGTTGGACCAATATACCCGTTCGACTTCCACCCCGACCGGGTCGAAAAGAAATTATGGGTTCCCACTAGAGCGTTGGACAGCACCAGAATGGATAGAACGAAGTTAATGCAGGCCCCCATATCTGTTGCAAGTAGACTGTTGCTAAGTTTCCCTACTTAGTACGTCGCGCCATGCACCGAGAATAATTTTTTCTAAGTGAGAATTTGAGCCCGGAACTTGAGATTACTTCACTCTGCGATCATTACCTTGTTCCCATACTATTCATCATTCATTTTCACACCTAAGCTAATGGACCCAAGCTTGTATGTCAGACGCGCTCAACGCTATTGAGAAAGTAGTGGAAGAAGTTTTGATTGACCTAATGGTTGAGAGAGTGATGTTAGAGAGAAGGATGTCTACAGGTGTGCAAGCATCCTCGACAGAAGGATTCCAAGCTTCTCCTTCCATTTCTCACAGCGTAGGACCTTCCAGAACCACGACCGAGACAAGAACAAAGAACAAAGATGATATTGCAAATGCCAAGTTGATCCCACACATTTTGTCGGTTTACATCCCACCTTTGAGCGACAAGATTGACCGTGACAGTGTACCCAGGGACTTTGAGTACACCCTGATCACCACATATCTTCTGAAAGGGGTGCACGTAGTATGTGTTGACCTGGATAAGCTCGCAGCACTGAAATTTAACGATTTTAACCTTGGATATCACAAAACCTACAACATGTTAGCTCCACATAAATACCTAACCAAGATCAAAGGCAGAAATCCTAAGATTGTCCCGCAATCTTGGACCCAGAACCTCGTGCAGTCCACACCGCTCAATGTAATGAAGATCCCTCATTTTGGCAGACACGAGGAAGTCAATGCATGCACCAGGTTGTTGTTGTCTTGATACCACGACAAATACTTATGGTTGGACTGTCGCATCACTGTGGATCCGACTCTGATCAATCGGATCATAGGACTTAGCATGCAAGGCCCTGACCCACTATACTTTTACCCAGACAAGACCTCAAACCGAGCACTAGCACATCGGATAAAGGAAACTTATGCCGATGTAGAGAAGGGTACACGAGGCTACAAGGTAGCCTCTATCCAAAGTGGCACAGTGCACCTTGCATGTCAGTTGATCGCAGGAAAATTAGTTCGTAAGAACATACCAACATAGGTGACTGGCTTCATAGTTGACCTCACAGGGAAGTGCGCCAAGGGACTACAAATGAATTGGGCGCAGTATCTTGTAAAACAGTTAGAGCTGGATTACAGAGGAGTGCAAGACCAAGGGTATGAGTTCCACTTTAGTTGGTTACTCATACTCATCACTTTCATCGCTTGGGAGCTGCTAGAGGGAGCCACTTTCCCAGAGATCGAACCTTTCGAACCACTAGCCATGAAGTTCTATACGTTGTGGTACTCCAGTGACATGAACAAGCAGTGGCAGTCCAATGTTGTCTTCCACACCTACTTCAACCAACTGAAGAATGCAATTTAGTCTACACCGCGGATCATCCCAAATGTACTTCATCGGTTTAGACCTTTGATGAAATTTAGCGTGGATCGCCACTTCACCTATATTATAGTGCGCGGTGACGAGCATAAACAACAGCTCCAATCCTACTACAAGCTGACAGAGGATGACTTGGAGAAGATTACTAAGGAATGGTCGGCAAACCTCCTTGTTGCAACATACCCCATAGACATGTCCAACGAGGAAAGACCTGAAGCTATGCCGGATACACCTTGGCTGAGTAGGACTAAGAAGGATGACGAAGTCGAAGATGTCCCTAGCACATCTGCGAAGACTACTTCGATCTCACCTGTGCAAGGAGGTGATGGTAATGAGCTGGGTGGTATAGAAGTTGAACAAAACAGAGGCAAGGTTACACCACCTAGAGAGGAGGAGGATCCCTCCATGAAAAGAAAGATGACACCACCAAAGCCCTCCTCCCGAAAAAAAACTAAGGCCACCTGGACAACGCTTAAAACTACCCTTACCCCGGATGACTTCGACTTCCTAATTGTCACACTGAACAATGTTTCACTAGAGCTCGCAGAAAAGAAAGAAGCAAAGGAGGATCTCTTCAACCGAATCAAAGGTGAACTCAAAGAAATCCTTTTTGTAAGGCTAGAGAGAATGTCTTAATTTCTTGTCATGTGCTCAGAGGAACCTCTATCTATAAGCCAAGTATCCTCTTTAGGTGTCACATATCCTGAGAGGGATTAAAATAAAACATAATCTTCAATCTCTTCTTTAGTCAACTTCTTGGGTGGCGCATCATCTTCAACTGCATGGGAATGATGTATTTTGTTATTTCTCTTCTTATATTCTTCCCTTCTGGAAGGACAATTCTTAGCAATGTGTCCCATATTATCACAATGATAACATTGATAAGAGGAGAAATCATTTTATTTTCTTTGACCCTTATGATATTTATGGAATCTCCTTGGAGGGTGAGATTCTTTATGGAAGTGGGCAAATCTCTTTGGGGAGTGAGATTATTTACGAAGGTGTATCTCCTTTTGGAAATGAGACCTTTTATTTCCTCCTTTAGCATGAGAAACTAGGAATTGATCTTCATCCCTTAATAGTACGACTTCTCGGTTGGCTACTCTTGCTTCTTCTTGAACACATTCTTTCCATAGGCTGTCAAATTGGAGTTTCTCTTTTCAAATTGGAGTTGTCATGATGAGTTCATCTTCATCCAAGTTGTCTCCAATTGCTTCTAATTATTCTTTGAAATGAGTAACCCTAGAGAAATAGTCTTGAACTGTTTCTCCTTTCTGCATCTTTGTATTTGTGAGTTGGGTTCTCAAGTTCATCTTCTGGTTTATGTTCTTTCCATCATACATTATGGTTAGGGAATCAAACATATATTTTGGAGTATCCTTAGAAGACACTTGATGGATCAAGTGGTCTTTAATGGAATCTGCAATAATCCTTTTGGCCCTAATCATATCCTTCTTGTTCTTTCCTTTGGTTGCATCTTCTTCGAGTTCTAGTACATTTTCCTTTATGAATTTTGCAAGGTCATTCTCTTCAAGAATGAGTCCAATTCTGTATCTCCAGAAACAAATATTTTCCACACCTTCTAACTTGTCAACAATCTTGGTGCTTGCAGACATCTTGACCTGGAGCTAGGAAAATAACCATAAAATGAAAGTGCTTAGAAAATGAATCTGAACTTACCAAAATATGTGTTGGGCTGAGGCGAGTTGGTTGGAGATGACTATTTCCAAAAATTCCAAGTTTTACCCCTTGAAACTTGACCTGCGCAAATCTGGACTAGTACTTTTGGTACTGGTTCTGGTTTTCTAGTACCAGTCAAAACTAGGGTTTGAAGTTCTAGAGAATATAGCCACTTAAAAGGTGTGCTCAAGCTGCAAAAAATGTGCTACGGTAGGGTGCACTTTTCTAGATGGTTTTTAGTCAAAAATTTATCTTCAGTAAAAATTCATAATTTCCTTGTACAACAACAATGACATTTTTAGAAACCTAGTGAAAGGTGCTCTATTCCATCAAGCTCTTATACCATGTTAAATTTTGATGATGTTATTAGGTTATCAATGCATTTTCAAATAAAAAGAATAAATATGATCACTGAAAGAAACACAATCACAAGTTACACAACATTTTCTCTTCGAAAACCCTCATGAGGGAGAAAACCCAGAAAAAAACTTCCTCAATAATATATCGCCAATACAATGCCAAGAATAAGAAAAAACCACCAAGAATAAACTAGGACTGAGCATGCGCCTATATTCTCCTTCTTGCAACTGCATCTTTCTTCAAAATATGTGCACTAGAAGTGTGAGTGAGTGAGTGTGTGAACAAGTGAGGTGCTATCCTCACTTATAAATACTTGTTGAGTAGGATCTAGGGTTATGTCTCTTTACTTAGTAGGGATGACTTCTTCCAAGAGTGGTTAAAACTACTTTATAAACCCTAGGGGCCAAATTTACAAATACCACCATATAAATATGGTTTTACCAATCCAAAAAAGGGGATTTGGTCTTATACAAAACCCGACATGATCAATCCACAAAAGGGCATTTGATCTATAAGATAATAACTCAAATATAATTAGAATATCCTTCGAATTTACAATATTTCAACACTCCCCCATAATGAGAAGGGTATTCTAATGACATAACTCAATACGACATCATCATGAGAGAGAGGGCAGCAAAATCATCATCATTTCGAACATTGACTGGCGTATCTACAAATCATCGAAAGTTTTTCTCATCATCAATAACATCATCCTTCACAACATGGAGTTGGAGTAGAATCATCATCATCATCTGCATCCACATCAATTAGCATAACATTAAAGCAACACTATCACCAACCTGAGGTTGTGTTGACGCTTGAATCTGTCAGGACCAAAACGACAACCTCACAAGGACATTAGTCCCCCTTCATTTTTAGAGAGGTGGTACTCCTCTTGGACTAAAAGATATATTTGTGATATCTTGGATTAGAAGAGTGCTAGGCAACAAACCCTAAATCTTTATTGCTTGATATTATGAAATAAAATGGTTCTTCAATAACATGAGTAAAATCTTTATGTGCAACAAAAAAAAATATTGAAGGAGGGCTTCAACATCATAATTAAATTGTGATCAACATCACACACAATCTTCTTAACAATATATAAATACATCGATATTTTCTTCAGAGGAGAGAATGATTTGATCATCTCAAATAATTTTAACGGATTATTGCAATTAAGATCAAAATATAATTTGATAGGTCAACCTCAAATACTTTAGATTATGAAAACAGGGTTACAAAACACAATTGAGATCAACCCCGAAGCAATTATTTGTGGAGTTTTATTTATGAAAGATGTTCTTCATTACAAAATATTTGACAGCCATATAGGTGGTTGCAAATACTCCATTATCATATAATAAAAGATCTTAGAATAATATAATAAGAACACTCAACAACTCAGCCTTGTGCCCAATTCTGAGATTCGAACATAAAACTATGAGAATTGGTGTAGAAGAATATATATATATATATATAATGGAGAAGATGGGGATTTCTTTCTTTTGATCAGAAGCTTGATTGTGTATCCATGGTTGTACCTTCTTCTTCCTCTAATATTTTGTCTTGTCTCTTTGAAAATATTGATTCTTCCCCCTTTTTGATGAAGCCTCTCTTCTCCTTATAAGGAGAGATTTTCTAACTACCTAAGCAATTAGGGTTTTCTTCCTCTCTTGAAATTCTTGTACAAGTTTCTTATTGAAACATTCCCTTTAATTAATGTCTCATTTATTCCTCATGAATTAATTCACATCATTAATGAAAGTACATTGAAAGTGGGTCCCTCTCCCCTTTTAATAAAAGTTTTTAATTAAACTTTTATTTTTTTTAAATTTAATTAATTCTCCACTAAAAGAGGATGACTGTAATTTAATTTTATGGAAGTAAAAACTAACTTTTTATCCATGTAAACCACTTCTGATGTTCTCTTCATCGTCTCATCTTTCCAATGATATAAAATTTTCCCAAATCCATCACTCGCATCTCAAGATATGAGCTCATGAAGTTGGGTTGTCACACAGACCCATTAAAATGCAGCTAACTGATATTTTAATTTATGAGAAACTGTATCAAATTTAAGCACTTAAAAACTATACCACCGTCTTCTACGCTGAAATACCTTTCCAACGACATAAATTTGCGCCATTACGACACCCGGAGCTCAAGTTATGGCCTCTGCAAGATCAACGTTCAGCCACAGTCGATCAAAATTGATGGGCAAATGTGGGCCCTTGGATGAATTTCGTGCTTCCCTTCATAAAATTCGACTTTTTTGGTTTGAAATTCTATCCCACATGCATTGAGATATTATATTCTTTAATATATATAAAACTAAGTGTTTGATATACTTAGCAAGAAACACAAGAAGAGAAGGAACTATGGAGCTTGGAAGATTTCGACCCTTGGAAAATTGTTGAATATAATAATAATTTTGTATGCCCAGTCAACCACCAATCTACCCAGTCAGCAATGATAAGTCACCCAAAAAAATGTTGCCACATTTCATCACTTGGTAGGCCAACAATCTTCCCATAAGAATCTGTCATATGTCATCTAATAAAATCATGCCAGGTGTCACTTTTCTTACGTCGCTGCGTGTCTTCATTAATTAGTTGCCATGTGGCACCATCCATTAACTAACATGTGGATGTATCTCATTGGTTAATAAAGTGACATGTGTCACTTAGATATGTTCCTCATAGAAATTAGGATAGGAAAAACATTATTAAAATTCTAAGTGTAGGTAAAGTGGAGAGGAGAGGTAAATAGTAGTAAAAAGAAGTTGTAAAATATTCTAAGTCTTGAGAATCGGTCAGACGGACTCATATAACATGAAATAAACATCACCAACCCTCACCAACTCGTGAACCCGTGGTAACTCATACATTTGGCTAAGTGTTGGATAAGTTACATAGTAAAGAGTAGAAAAAAGAGTTGGGTGCATTATGAAGGTGGTGGAAGTCAAAGTGCATTGTGAGGGTAGCGGAGATAACACATGCTCTTAAGAAATATCATCAACCCGTGAACCCGTGAATATGGTAAGAAATATGGAAAATATGAAAAATGAAAAAAATATATATGGGAAATAAAGGAATTATGTGAAATTTGGGAAAGGAAAAAGGGAAAAGGAAATAAATGGAAAAATGGGATAAAGAAATATGGAAAGGAAATGGGAAAATAAAGGAAAAGGGAAAATAATGTGAACGTGGAAAGAAATAAAGGAAAATGGTTAAGTGTGGAAAATGGTAAGAGGAATATGAAAGTAACGAGACAATGTGAAAAAACACTAAGTATAGAATGAAATAATGAATAGGGGTGAAGGGAAAGGAGAGGAGAGGAGAGAACATGTGACTTAGAACCTTTTTCATATTTCTTCTTGTAACACCTCCATTAGACTTCTGGACAGAAGTATGCATATCTTGGTCATGGAGACTCCAATTTTGATTCCGCGAAATGCATGGAGAATATGATACTGAGGGATATGCAATGAACATATAATAGTTCAAAAATATTCATCTTCCAATATCTCTTTTTTATTATTCCAGGAGCGGGAACATATAGGTGACCAAATTTTGGTCAACAGGTTGGTACACCATCATTAACAACATGAGGCTGATACAAAAACATCATCAATAGCACGAGGTTGAAACAACAACATCATTAGCATGAGATTGAGACAACAAAATCATTAGCATGAAGTTGAGACAGCAACATCATCATCATCATATGGCAATAGAATGAGGTAGGTGCAACAACAACATTTTGTGGTACTCTAACACACCGTCCTTAACGGACCTTCGGGATATGCCCAGGAATCATAAGATTCCCTAGGATATAAAAATCCTAGCGGAGCTACCACTTGGTACTCTAACAGACCATCCTTACCAGACCTTCGGAATCTTCCCAAGAATCAAAGGATTCCCTAGGATATAAAATTCTAACGGAGCTACCACATGATACTCTGACAGGCCATTCTTAACAGACCTTCGGGATATTCCCAAGAATCAAAGGATTCCCTAGGATATAAAATCCTAATGGAGCTACCACTAATAACCATATATTGAATATACATGCACATGTACTCTCACAGACCATCCTTACCAGACCTTCAGGATCTTCCTAGGGAAGATCAATCCCATAGGATGTAAAATCCTAAAGTAGCTACATGTTGTTGGTCAGGATACCATAGTATAGTCAGCATCACTCCCCCTTTCGAGGGAGGTCCTTTTGGACAACACCAATATCATCTCGGAATTACTCAAACTTTACATGAGTCAGAGGCTTCATCAACACATCTGCAACCTGCTCATCTATGCCAACATATTGGAGCTTTACAGCTCCCCTCTGCACCATATCACGAATGTAGTGATATTGGATCTATATGTGCTTTGACTTATCATGGAACATTGGGTTCTCTGTCATCTTTATGTAACTCTGGTTATCACATAGAATCACAGTGGCTTCCATCTCCTGATTGAATAGACCAGTCAACAACTTCCAAAGCCATACGGATTCACAACAGGAAAAACATGCAACAATGTATTCTGCTTCTGTCATGCTGAGAGAAATATTGGATTGCTTACTTCTTTCTCATGAATTCATGGTTGAATCAAGACTAAAACAACATCCTCAAGTGCTCTTTCTATAAGAAGCACTTCCAGCCCATTTTGAATCAATATAACCATACATTCTGAAGTCATGATCTCCAGTATAACAGTGACCATAATCCAACATACCCTTAAGGTATCTCACCACTTGCTTTGCAGCTATAAGGTGAACATGTCTAGGCTCTACCAGATATTGACTCAAGGTGTTCACATCAAATCATGTATCTATCCTTTTATTCATCGGATACATCAAACAAACCAATAAGATGTCTATATAGAGTAGCATCAACCAACTCTGACGAAGTATCAACCAAGAGCTGCAACTTTATTTCCATGGGTGTGTTCATGGATTTACATTTCAACATGTAAAATTTCTTCAGTATTTCAACTGCATACTTCCCTTGGTTAAGGAATATCTTCTCTGAGCTCTACCAAACTTCAAACCTAAAAAATAATGCATCAGGCCTAGGTCTTTCATCTCAAACTCTTCAACAAGCTTCTTCTTACAATCTGTGATGATATTTTCTTCTCCTTTTAAGAATAATTCATCCACATACAGTAGAAATATAATTGGATCATCACTCATAACCTTTAAGTAAAGGTTAGAATCAAATTTACTCTTGGTAAATCCCAAACTCGTCAAGATACTATCAATTATGCCATACCAAGCTCTAGGAGCTTGCTTCAACCCGTACAGATATTTCTTCAACCTGCATGCATGAGTCTTTCTATCTTCAACTTCAAACCCTTGGGGTTGTTCTATATACACTTCTTCTTCAATAAAACCATTTAAGAAGGTTGTTTTCTCATAGAAGTGTATCTGGATATAGAAGAAAATGCCTATTCATAATCAATACCTTCCTTTTGAAAAAAAACATGAGCCACAAATCTTGATTTATGTTGTTCAATACTTTCGTCTGTTAAATGTTTTATCTTCTATATCGACTTGGAAGATACCACGTCTTTGTTATTTGGTCTGGGAACTACTTCCCATACATCATTCTTTATAATGGATTGGTATTCTTCTGTCATGGCGTCCACCCATTCTTTATTTTGAATGGATTCTTCAAAGAAATTAGGTTCCTTTTCTATGAGATCACACATCATGGCCATATAACTGGAGAATGTCTTAGGTTTCTGTCTTTGTCTCATGGTTCCTTCAGGAGCACCATACTTCTCTCCATATTGAATAAGTTCCCTCTCCAAAGTTGGCTTTCTCTTGTGAGATATCGTCATCTGGAGAGGTTCTTGAGATCCTATCATATCATGATTCTCTGGAATCTCATCATCAAGAGTAATTGTAACTTCCTTCACTGGTTTTGAAACTCTGGGAGCTACATGTTCTTCTTCATATACTTCTTCAAGCTGGCATTTCCTTGATCTTTTGAGTGTTCTATCTTCATCAAATATCACATCTCTTTTGATCTCGATATGATGGTAACCTGGTATGTAAATTATGAAGGCCTTAGAGACCTCACAATATCCACCAAATATTCCATTCTTTCGTGAAGGATCCAACTTAGTTCTTCTTTCTTTCAGAATGTGTACAAACACTGGACAACCAAATATTTTAAGATGGCTTACTTTTGGCTTCTTTCCAGTGAACATTTCTTCGTGGGTTTTGAATCCAAGTGCACTATGGGATAATCGGTTTTGGACATAGACTTTTATACTTTCTGCTTCATCTCGTAAGTGCATTGGAAGATATTGATCGTGAATCATAGTCTTCATTGCTTCCATAATTGTTCTATTCTTTCTTTCTGCTACACCATTTTGTTGAGGCTTATAGGGAGTGGTGAGCTCCCTCTTAATCCTGACATCTCTACAAAAACTTCCAAATTCATTTTAGGTGCACTCTCATCCATTATCTGACCTGAGTATCTTGATTTTTCTTTCAGAGAGGTTTTCTACCAAGGCTTTGAATTCCTTTAACTTTCCTAGTACTTCACCTTTTGATTTTAATAAATAAACCCAAGTCTTACAAGAGTGATCATAAATAAATGATACATAGTATACATACCCACTTAGAGAGGTTTATGGCATTGGACCACATACATCTGATTGGATGACCTCCAAGATTCCTTATCCTTTAATGTCACTTTTTTGGGGAAAGGATTATTTATGTTCTTTCCTTGTGAACATCCCTTTCATACACCTTCATGATCAACCTTAAATTCTAGTAAACTTGTAACTACCATGCTTACATATGGTAAGGCTTTGTAATTGATGTGAGCTAGTCTTCTATGCCAAAGTTCACAAGAAATGTCAGTGGAGTGAGTGAAGGCTATATCTGAGTGACCTTTTGACTTGTACAAACCACCTTCTTATGTTCCAATAACAATTGCATCTTCTATGGTTTTTCCTTTAGGCCACATAATAACTTCACCATATATGAATGCATCCCTAAAACCTTTATTATCTACAATTGATATAGAAAGTAAGTTCTTTGTCAAACCTGGTACATAAAGTACATCATTCATTCTCATCGAAGTTCTTGAATCCAGTTTGTAGGTGGATTCTCCCATTCCTTTGATAGGGTACTGATAATCATCTCCAAGTGAAACTTTCTAGGGGAAGTCATTTTATGTAAGGCTAGAGAGAATGTATTTATGTCTTGTCGTGTGCTTAGAGGCACTGCTATCTATGAGCCATGTATCCTGTTCAGATGTCATAGATCTTGAGAGGGCAGAGAATAAAACATAATCTTCAATCTCTTCTTTAGTCAACTTCTTGGGTGGCTCATCATCTTCAACTACATGGGCATGTTGTCTTTTGTTATTTCTCTTCTTATATTATTCCCTTCTGGAAGGAAAATTATTAGCAATGTGTCCCATATTATCACAATGATGTCATTGATAAGAGGAGAAATCCTTTTCTTTTCTTTCACCCTTATGATATTTCTAGAATCTCCTTGGAGAGTGAGATTATTTATGGAAGTGGGTGAATCTCTTTGGGGAGTGAGGTTGTTTATGAAGGTGGGTCTCCTTTTGAAAATGAGACCTTTTCTTTCCTCCTTTAGAATGAGCATCTAGGGATTCATATTCATCCCTTAATAGTATGAATTCTCGGTTGGCTACTCTTGCTTCTTCTTGAACACATTCTTCCCATAGGTTGTCAAATTGGAGTTTCTCTTTTCTTGCACAGATAATTTGGATGAAGGCATCCCAAGATCTTGTGAGACCATTAAGAGTTTTCATGATGAATTCATATTCATCTAATTTGTCTCCAATTGCTTCTGATTGTTCTTTGAAATGAGTAACCCTAGAGAAATAGTCTAGAATTGTTTCTCCTTTCTTCATCTTTGTATTCTTGAATTGGGTTCTCAAGTTCCTCTTTCGATTGATGTTATTTCCTTCATACATTATGGTTAGGGAATCAAACATATCTTTTTGAGTATTCTTAGAAGACACTTGAGGGATCAAGTCGTATTTAATGGAATATGCAATAATCCTTTTGGCCCTAATCATATCCTTCTTGTACTTTTCTTTGGTTGCATCTTCTTTGGGTTCTAATACATTTTCCTTTATGAATTTTGCAAGGTCATTCTCTTCAAGAATGATTCCAATTCTATATTTCCACGCATGGAAATTTTCCACACCTTCTAACTTGTCAACAAGCTTGGTGCTTGCAGACATCTTGACCTGGAGCTAGGAAAATGCCTAGAAAATGAATCTGAACTTACCAGGAGATGCTTTAGGCTGAGGCGAGTTGGTTGGTGCTTACTGTTTCCAAAAATTCCAAGTTTTACCCCTTGAAACTTGACTTGCGCAAATATGGACTTGTACTTCTGGTACTAGTTCTAGTTTTCTAGTTTTCTGGTATCAGTCAAAACTAGGGTTTGACTTTCCAGATAATCTGGCCACTGAAAAGGTGCACTCAAGCTGCCAAAATATGTGCTAGGGTAGGGCACACTTTTTTAGATGGTTTTTAGTCATAAATTCCTCTTCAGTAAAAATCCCTAATTTCCTTGTACGACAACAATGACATTTTTAGATACTCAGTGAAATGTTCTCTATTCAGTCAAGGTCTGATACCATGTTAAATTTTAATGTTTTTATTAGGTTATCAATGAATTTTCAAAAAAATATCACAAAGAGGATCACTGAAAGAAACATAATCACAAGGTACCCAACATTTTATCATGGAAAACGCTGATGGGGGAGAAAACCCAACAAAAAATTCCTCAATAATAGATTGCTAATACAATGCCAAGACTAAGAACAAAACACCAAGAATAAACTAGGATTGGGCATGCACCTCTCTTCTCCTTCTTGCAACTGCAAATTTCTTCAAAAGATGTGCACTAAAAGTGTGAGTGAGTGAGTGTGTGAACAAGCGAGGCACCATCCTCACTTATAAATACTTGTTAAAGAGGCGCTAGAGTTATGTCTCTTTACTTAGTAGGGATGACTTCTTCCAAGAGTGGTTAAAACCACTTTATAAACCCCATGGGCCGAATTTACAAATACCACCATATAAATATGGTTTGACCAATCCACAAAAGTGGAGTTGGTCTTATACAAGACCCGACATGATCAATCCACAAAAAGGGATTTTATCTATAAGATAATAACTCAAATATAATTAGAATATTCTTTAAAGTTACAATATTTCAATAGTTGGCACCTTACCCTTGTCTTTTCTTTTCTCTCTTGCTCTTGGGATTGTCTGTTGTGCGTTCTCTACATCATTAACTTGAATATTTCCCCAACCACTCCCTTGACCATCGCCATATTCTTCTTCTTTGTTGTTTGTGTGCTTCGTCTCTGTTTTATTCACAAGAACCTTCCAATCTGGATCCCAATCCTGCAAGATCAGGTGGATGTCTCTTTGGTGACCTTGTACTTCGTCTGGACACATTCCTCTCTCGGGTCCTTCTTTGCTTGTACATAAATATGTTGTCGTTCTGCTTGGAACTGCGCAATCATGGCATATGAATCTACCAGTTATGGTGAAATACGTGGCGTATCCTTGATGCAATTTCGAATATTTTCCCCATACATAAAAAACACCATGTTGGTGTCGATCTATCATCATTTGTTAGTCATGTACCAAAAGTTTTGAAACTTGGCTACTAAGCATGACTTCCCTGTTAGTCCCCAAAAATGTGCATCCTCCGACTCTTCCAATGCTATGAACGCAAGTAGAATTAGCATCCATGGATAGTGGAATGTTTCTACACATTCGATAAGGAATCAGTTTAATAAGAAGGGTGCCCAGCTCATCGAGGTCCCTTCGACACACTTCTCTGCCGCAACTGTCACTTCTATTGGCACTTGGTCTTTCCTTCATTTCCATAGAAAATTACATTCTAAAGCATACATCGCAAGTCTAACAGTTGGGTCGCATATGCTCGACACATCCAACCCGCACACCCCTCTAACTGTGTGAAACTTTTGTCTCATGGCCTCTGATAAATTTTTGTTTCTCTTTTTGTCGATAAATAGTAGAGTGGGATCTTCCCCCTGAGATGGTAGTCATGTGATCCTCGCAATCATGTCTGTATTGATGGAGATTGGCATGCCTAGCCATAAATAACCACCATGCACACAGGTTAGGAGAAACTTAATGCATCCATTCACCTTGTTTCTCCTACTAAAGTGTGGGATGTCGAACAGGTTGAGTATGCTTGCTCGCTCCAATCCTCTGGCCCATACCTTGGGCACATGTATGTTTTGGTTCGTTGTTTGGTATATCCTCAGTTCCAAGTAATAGTGTGGTACAAGTTCAAGGAACTTCATCGTATCTATGATATCATGGTCCACATATTTGAGTTGCATCACGTTCCCTAGCATGTCCTCGTAAATGATGACCCCGTCTGGAATGTCAGGCGTCACCAATTGGTAGTTAACATTCTTCTGCAATGTCACTAGTGGGGAATCATCCTTCCTTCGTGAAATGTAATCTTGGGGAAACCTCGACTCCAAAAATGATGTTATTGGAGTCTCCTCAACCTATGGTTCTATTGTTTTCTCTCTTGTTTGAGATTTCTTTGGTACGAGCACTATTGTTTTTGTTGGTTCCATTTCCGTAAACTATTTACCAATGACAGCTGCTTCGGCTCTTTGTTTTCTTCTCGGATCTGCAATGTGGTTCCTGGCTCTCGCATGCAAATCTAAGTGACAATGACCAATGCTTTTCAACCCTTTGTAGCTTTTATGCCCCTTATCTAGTTGTCCATGTCCTTTTTCACCTGAATTGACTGTCTACTCCGCTAGTGGTGTGATGAATGTGTGATTTAATGCTTCTTTATTGCCATATCTTCTGTTGGATTTTTTTCTCGTACCATCAGTCTGTCATGATTCCCAGTGGATTTTTCCATTTATGGCTATGCGTCGTCTTTATGAATTGTCATTAACACTTTTTAACCATTGTTTCTACCCATTTTAATGCTTTTAACAGTCTTGTTGGTCCCAATCTGTGCAGTTGTTTTGGATTCCTTGTTCATTCACTGCACAATCTGCGCTTCTACTTGTTCGATACAATGTTATCACTTTGTGTGACACTCACTTCTTTTGTCTACTTGTATACACCCCCTTACTTCCTAATGTTTGGATGTGTTTACTCTATTACTTTTTGTTCTTTTTATTTTCCCCCTTTTTTATTTATTTTTCTGTCTTTTTACTACTATGATACATGTGCTCTTGTGTAGCTCAAATTAATGTGTAGCTGGTCGACCATCTCTATAGAGTTTCAGCTGACTTCCATTCACCAATCCTTCCAAGAATTCTCCATTCAACGTTTCTAGTTGCACAACACCTACTTTTGTCATATACTTGATCACATATGGGCCTAACCAATGCATCCTAAACTTCCTTGGGTTTTGCATGAACTTGTTTTCATATAACAATACTAAGTCTCCCACTTGGAATATTTTTTGCTTGATATGTCGATCATGCCATGCTTTCTCTCGTGCCTTCTAAACTTGTTGATGGAATCCTGTGACAAATAGGTCTTCTTCAATATGTAACAATTATGACAATATTTCCTCTACTACACAAGAGTCTGAAAGATCAGCGATCGTTGCAACACGCAGGCTAAGCCCAATAAACTCCATCGGAATTACTACTTCTTGCCCATAGACCAACCTAAAATGTGTTTATCCTCTTAACTTTTTTCTCATAGTCCTATATGCCCAAAATATTGGAGGAACCATTAAGTCCCAATCATCTCTCCCTACGTTGCAAATCTTTGTCAGCGCATTCTCCAAAATTTTATTGAAGGCCTCTACTGTACCATTAGCCTGAGGGTGATATGACATGCTTCTCTGGTGATGAATATGGAATTCCTCAGTCAATGTTGCAATCATCTTATTCAAGAAGTTTGTCCCTTGATCACTTAATAGGTTGTGCGGGCATCCAAATTGTGTAACTACATTCTCAAATAGAAACTGCGCAACAATGTCCACGATGTAGTCTATGACTGGTGTTGATTCTTCCCAACTAGTTAAATACTTTGTCACAGTAATTATATATCTATTTCACGATCTTCTCTTTGTTTGATTGATTGGTCCAATAAATTCTATCGCCCATTTATCAAATGCCTACAATGTAACCTATGGATTCAAAGGCATTTCATCCCTTCTGGATGGATTTCCCACCCTTTGACAAACATCACATGCCTAACAGTATTCTTTAACATCCTTGTGAAGTGTGGGCCACTAGAGCCCTGTGCACAAAATATTTTGCGTGGTCTCTTTACCTGCGTAGTGTCCCACCACAATTCCTTCATGTGCCTCTGAGAGTATCATTTCCCTTTCATGCTCTAACACACATCAT
>JZKD02S1340902.1:54254-73927 GCA_000966675.3 Picea glauca
GAAAGTCTACGCATAATCAGATTTCTCCTGACTTTTTTCTTACTGGAACAAGGTTCGCTACCCATGCGGAATGTCTAACTTGTAAAATTATCTTCGCATCTAAAAGCTTCCTTAATTCTTCATACATTAGGGTTCCAAGGATGGGTGGTACTTTCAAAGCTTCTGTTGAAAAGGTTTGACTTCAGGTTTCAATGGGATGGTGTGTTGAATGATGCGGGTATCATACATTTTCAAATCCTTATAGGACCAGGCGAACACATCCTGGTATTGTTTGAAAATTTTGAGGTAGGCTTTCCTCTTCTCTTTAGATATCGTTTTGTTGAGATTTACATGCTTTGGGTTATCTAGGGTTCCAAGATTTACAGTTTTATGGAGGGGCCAGGAGCTACCAGTCTTTGCATTTTTAGGTCCTTTGAAACGTTCCTTTAGATCAAACAAATTTTCTAGATTTGCTATCCCTTTTGGAATTGTGTGAGCCTTTGGTTTATCCACACATTAACTCTCGAGGACTGGTTTCTGTTAGTTTCTCTTGGAACTCTTCATCGTCAATAGAGAGGTCTTTGAAGTTGTTTTGATTAGTCAAGAAGCTTATAATCTGTTCATCCCCCTCAAAGACTTTCCAATTAGAGATATTATTAGGTATCAATGGTTTGCAAAGCAGTTCTACAGTGAATCGAGAGGCTTTGTAATCTTCTAAAGGCGAGAGTCTTGAAGCAACGGTGGCTAAGGAGTCAGTGAGGATGTTCTTCACTCTGGGGATCACAATGATATTGAAAGCTTCAAAGCGTTATATCAGCCTCTGCACCTCCTTTTAGTAGTTCTTAAGATGAGGGGAGTTGCAGTGTATAGTGTTTCTCACTTGTCTAATAATGACTTCCGAGTCTCTGAACACCTTTAATTCCTTGACATTAAGATCTATGGCTTTCTTTAACCCTTATACCAGGGCTTCATACTCGGCAGTGTTGTTGGTGCACTCGAATTCTAGTCTACAAGACAAAAAATGGTGTTTACCCTTTTGATTGATGAGGATTCACCCTCCTCCTGAACCCTCTTGTGACTTGGATCCATCAAAATAAAGGGTCCAAATTTATGAGCGATGATTTCCATTCCAATCAGTGTTTCGCTCTTCGACCTTTTCTCCCGGAAGACCTAACACTAGGTCTTGACAAAAGAGAGAATCTTCCATTGGAATCAGGGATTCTTCTTGAAATATCATCTCAGAGCTTTGGGTAAGTGAAACATCGGACAAGAGAGGAGAAAAATTTCCAAAGTTAGAATCACAAGAATAATTCGCTAGTATGGGAAAATCGGTAGAGGTTAGTTCATTCAGGGTTTCCAGGTCAGTGATCGTATGTTTAAGATATATTTCCCTATCGATTCTGATCATGTTCTTGTATCCCTTCAGTGGTAGCCAAAGGTGTGCCCAGTCTGTGCTGAAGTATCCATTTATTTTTTCGGACCAATCTCATCTTAATAATAGCCCATAGGCCTCAGGGATATCCACCACAATGATTTCAATCACCTGCATGAAATTAGGATGAGTGGCTATCCTGATCATCACATCTTTGAGTTCCCCCATGACTTTGACCTGGTTCATGTCCAATTGTATGACATGCTTATCACTTTTGAGAAGGACAACACCTAATTTGTTACAAATGGCCAAGGGCATGACATTCGAAGATGCCCCGGAGTCTACCAGACAGTTGTGGAGATTCTTGTTGAAGACTTCGAACATTAAAAGGAAAGGTGGTATAAAAGGCCTCTCCTTCCTGCCTTCTGAGTAGGTGTTTACCATTGGTTTTCTTGCCAAATCCGTAGGGGGGTAATTCTTCTCTTGACCATCACCGATGGTCGAGTTTTCCATCGAACTTAGAGCTTTCAACAGAAGGTCTTTCTGCTGAGGGATTCTACATATGTCCATAAATGATACATTAGCTTTCAGCTTCTTCAAATCTTCTACTACATTGTAATCTAATTTAGGATAATCATGAGTATGGATACTTATAGGCTTTTTACTGGGAGGGAAAGTCATTCTCGGGTGATCAGGAGTTAATTTACTTTGTGAGGCATGGGTGGCATTGGTACATCTTGGGCCGGGTTGACCCTTACTACATGTATGTGCCACTGATATCTCTGTGGGTGGTGCCTGAGGTTTAAATAGATCATCTGAATATGTGATCATGTCGGGATCCCATATCAGCATGGTCGTGTCTTGTGGTGGGTCAGCCTCTTCCTGATCGACAATGTTAACGGCTGAACTGTTGGATGGTTCAATCAGAGAGAATTTACCCAGAAAATGATTGGCCATTAAATTCATGGCGTGGACCCACTGAGGACATTCCCTTTCTAAGTGGTTCTCTTGGTGGTATGTATAGAAAGAATCAGACGTGACATTCCTTAAGTCAATGTTTAGGTTGGTTGGGGGAGGTTCAATTGCTTTGAAAGGATGGTTTCTTTTAAAGAAAGGCTTATAGGGTCTTTGGCCTTGGTTTCCCTCACCCGCATTTCTTTTCATATCTATAATCTCATTTGATAGTTTCTTGACCATGCATTGTAGGTCTTCTATATCTCCATTACCCTTTTCGGGAGTTGGTTCAGTCGGCTTCCCTGACGGTCTAGTCAAGAGGAGTCCTCTCCTGGGAGGGGGATGGCTTTCTTTTCTCGCTAGAGATGCCTGGCCTTCTTTACATCCTTTCATATAGAACTCTATCGTCTTGGCCTCTTTGAAATTATCCACGAGGGTTTTCTTAGCGGCCCTTTTAATGAACATGGAAATAGAGGCCGGAAGCGCATTGGCATAGACCTCGATTTGTAACTCTTGAGTCGGTTTCGCTATGGGCTGGAACTTTTTTAGGATAGTCATGAATCTTTGATTGAAATCTTTTACCCTTTCCTTTGGGGTCATGGTGGCTGCGAATAATTCAGCCATAAGGGCTCTCGTGGTAGTTTCTTCAGCAAATTTGTCTAGGAAGTCCTTTTGGAACTTAGTCTAGCTGGTTATGGATCCTACTGGCAAGTTAAAATATCAAGTGGAAGCTGAGTTCTCAAATGTGTAGGGGAAAAGTCTGCATACCACATATTCATGTTGGACGTTCATAAGCCTAATCGCGAGTATGAACTTCTTGATATGATCTTTGGGTGATCCTAAGGTTTCAGGATCATACTTGGGGAGCAACTTTTCTGGGTGCCGAGGGAGATTGTGTACTCATCCAGGGATGGCCACGGTGTCCCAACCAACAAGGGTTGGTTGTCTTGAAGTGGAACTTCCCTCTCTTCTTCTCGATCATTTTTCTCTTCCATTTCTTCGGAGTCAAATTCAGGCTCTTCCTCTTTTGAAAGATCGTTAGTTTCAGAGATGTCTCCAGCTGGCGTCTCAGGTATGAGGTCAAGAGGTTCTTGGATATTGGTGATCGTGAAGTCTATTAAGTCTTCGACGAAGTGTATGAAAAATTCGTCGGGAGTGTTGACTACTAGTCTGCTTTGTTGTTTTCTTCGAGGGAGGATGGGGGTGAGGGCAACGTGCTGATTTTCCAGGTGTAGGCTCTGGTAATCCTTTTAAACTATTTCAGTTCCTTGTGAGGGAGGGCATAAGGTATTTCAGGGTGAAGATGTCCTTCCTCGGAGTGGGGTGAGTTATCCACTTCGGGAGTACTCGATAAAGGTGGGTTGTCTGTTGGATGACTAGACATGCATGTGGGCCTTTACGAATCTATAGGCTATTCGAAATATCATATAAATTACATATTCAACCATTCATTCCTAGGCCCTCCTTCTAGCACCAATTTTGTTGATGGGGATTAAATCCCCTGATTCAACAGCAGGAACCAAACCCTCCACTAAGGCTCAATTAGACTCTGCAGCGTTTGGAGTGGAATGGTTCTCCAGATCTTACAATCTAGCCAAATTATCGATGAGCTTTTGTGTTTTCTGGTGAATGCCCTTCCTTCGGTTAAGACAGTTTTTTCAGTAATTTCTCTTAGGTGGGGCAGGCACAAGAGGTGCAAGCCAGTATAAACCAACTTGACTGAGATAGGACAAGATTTTTAACTATTGGGAAGCGTTCGAGCTTGAGATAACCCATTACTCGAACATGCAGATAGCGATCCTATGCCAAAGGGCTTAGTAATAATACTTTAACCGAAAGAGCATCCAACTGTTGTCTGAGAAAGCTACTTAACAGAAATAAAACTCATATATGATCAAGATCAGGGTAAGAAAAACAATTCATCTACTGAGACATTCATCACATAGCTGAGGTAAACTACTTAGCATAGAGAAAGAAATACAATTGTAATCAATGTCACGGTAAGAAAAATAATTCATCTACCAAGGCATTCATCACATAGAAGCACAATGATTTACTTTCATCATTTAAAGCTAGGAACATTAAAACATTGCACCAGATAACTTGACAACATAATTAATTGCTCTTACTCATTTACTGCAACATTCATGGAACAGGAAAGGAAGTAATTCTTCTCCAACTCCAATCACACACATCTGATGAAAATAGTTCGTCTCTAGTCCAGAAGGACTTCTTAATTCGTAGCAGTCTCAAAATAATTATCAAAAACCAAAAGAAAAAGAGTTCTTACAACAACCATCGGCCCTTTAACCATCGGTCGATGTTCCTATTTATCATATAAATTCTTAATAGTAATTAACGGTAAAATACAATTTGAGTTAATCAAGAATCGCCATGTGGCGTCTTTCAACAGTCCATCTGAGTTGTTTCTTGAAAAGGGTGGACGCTTTCATAATCAGATCATCTGATAAAGAGTTCTTCACATGTCTTGGCCCATGGAAACTTGTGTTGTTCCATTGGAGACACATAGATTCCCCTGATGTCAGTTGCGTGCGCCCGATATTCTGCGAGGTTGAATTTCAACTTCTAAAGTATGGCTCTGGCTTTGATTGGATGTCTTGTGAACTGTTGTATTTGCCCAGGCTTTGCATCGGTGATCTTTGCACATTCTTCATCCCATGACGCATCATGTTCGGTGCACTGCTTGATTATTTCGTTTAGGTTGATAAACATATCGAGGGTACCATACTCAGGGAGTCCGATGTATTTCATTATTTTATTGATTTTATCCCAGTGCTTTTGACATTTGGCCCACTATTCTTGGATTTCTTCGTGTGGGATTCGAGACATTTTGGCCCAGTATTCGGTCGATCGTTTCATGTTATTGAGACTGCTTTTACTTATTAGCCAAATTTCGTGGTCTTCCTTTTCTCGGCCTTTCTGGATTGCCTCAACAAACTCTAGCCTCTCCACTACCTGTTGTGCTTTCTCATACCATCGCTCCATTTCCTTATGTTTCACAAGTGCCATGAGAGTGTCTTCCTAGAATTTGGCTATATTCAAGATTAACAGTTGTCTTTCCTTCTTGAACTCATCGTAAACTTTACCGAACTCATATTTTAAATACACAACTATCTGTGTAGCACCCTTATAGTAATCGACAAGATGGCGCAAGTGTTCGAGCTCCTTTTTGGCGGTGGCAAGTTCCTTTTCATCTCTCCTGGCTATGTCCTGGGCATCCTCTGAGAGGGATTTTCCCACACCAATCAGCTTAGACGTACAGGTGTCTGCTGTATCGATTAACTTCTCCTCGATGATGACTATGATGGACTGATCCAGGGTGATTCTTCTCTTCTTTCTAGTCCTCTGAACGATATCCTTTCTTTTTTGATCATAGGAGATTACATAGATGTCTGCGACCTCATCTACCAGGTCTGGTATCTATTGATCACCCCATGTGAGATTGTTTCCCAAGCTTCCCGCAATGTAGATTTGTTCGAGAGTGGGCTCTCAAACTTCTTCTTTCTGCCTTGTAGATCCCACTTCCACTTGTTGCTCATTGGGGATCTGAGTATTGGGTAGGATAGAGGTGTCTTGTATGGACTTGTCACTTACTTTCTCATCGATCGTGGAACTGCCAATGTCCTTCTACGGAGGCTCGTCACTTGGGCCTACATATATTTCTGGTTCATCGAACTTTCCTGTGTGGAGACTACCTTCAGCTTCAGCTTCCTTTTGTGGGATTCCCTAGTCTTAAACCCCGAGCCTAGCAGAAGAGACCTTTTCGGGACCTTCTTCTTCTTGGATGCACACCGAGGTGCCATGAGAAGGCTTTGTGCTCTCGTTGTTGCTGTATATATGTATTATCATGCTCAAGGGGTTGAGTACTTGTGTCTCTATCGACACCTGGCCCGTCTCTGGTTGAGTTGTTCCTTCTTCCGAGAGATCAATTGGCGATATCATAGACTCGGGATTAACCAACCCATTGGTACCATCATCGACTGTGAGACCAGGATTGCTAGGTTATGTTGGAACTCTCGGGATGGTAACTTAAATTCTGGGACTTATGGCAAGATGTGGGTTATCCTGCATCTGTTTCATTAGTAGCTAAGACTGTTGGTATAAAAGTGTGCCACTTTCTTGAGTTATTTGATCTTCAGGGAAAACTCTGATTTGTACCAGGGATCCCTGATGAGTCTCTGTGACCTCCATGTCTTCTTGGGGGTTATTTGTTTCTTCCTCCAATTCATATGCTACTGTTGCTTCAGGGTGTTGGCCAACTCTTTGAATTTCTTGCTCCAATAGCGTGGCCTGCTCTTCATAGCTCAAAGCTCTAAACCTGGTTCCTCTAGGATCGACCTTTCTGAATGCCACCATATCCCAGTCTTGAATGTTCTCAATGAAGATGTCATCCTCAAATCGATCGTGGGCATAAGGCCAACAAGATGATACTTGTGACACGTGTTGTAGGAAAAATCCTGTGGGATCGTGTTTGCGAAATCGACCAGTTTGGAACCAAAATTCCAATTAACCCAGCCCAAGTTGTTTAGCATGCACGATGTCTTTGACCATGCAGAAGCCGATATGGAATCCATACGGTATGAAATCCCACTTCTTGTCTTTCAATAAAGTTGCATTGTATCCTTGTATGATGGTTTGATAGCATATTTCTCCTAATACTAGCCGGTCGGGAACATAAAGGGGTAATAAATGTGGCACCCCTGTGGCACCGAAAATCCTAATGTAGGTTTTCCGTTCGTCTAGATACCAGTGACCAATTTTTGCTATGACCTTCTTTTCTTTGTCTGATAATCTAGGGCATTCTCTTTTAAAGAGTAAAAAGTAAATGGGCGCAATAAAATGATCACAGATAACAGCATAGGATTTCTTGTACCTATTTTCCCACAAGATGTTGTAGTATACATGGACTGTGAGCTCCAAAGGGTGACAATTCAATTTCATCCCAGCTAAAGCATTCCTGGCGCAGATGACGTCCAGTAGATATGAAGCCATGTAGAAGGTAGGGGTATCTCCTTCCTTTGGCGCCTGAGCTTGTTTTATGCATGTTCTCAACTGTTTGGAGATGATAGCACCCCAATTGAAACTGGTACCTGAAACGATGACTGCAAAATCCAGAGGCATCCAAGCTTCCAAAAACTGGGAGTAGTCTTTCTCCCCATGCAATATGCAGAGAAGGGCCATGAGATAGGTGTATGGTTCCTTGAGATTGATCGTCGGGAACTAGACAGAAGTTTGGTTGATGAATTTCTTGTCTTCCCTCCACCAAGATGCCAATATTTTTCTAGTTTCGTGAGAGGCATAGAAACTCACCACGAAATCAGTGCTCAACTTTTCTCTGGACTCATTGAGTTTGTAGTATTTCTAAACTTCTAATGGCAGTAAAACCCTGATGCATTCGCCATTTTCATCATTAATTGAACATTTATGTGCATCGGTGTGATCAATGAGCCACTTTAAGAGCTCGACACAGGGGAAAATCGGAGACCGACTTGCGACCATGTGCAGATAAGCCTTGTGAATGTTTGGGAGGACCTCGTCATCGAGCTTCCTTGTATCAGGGTCGTTGTGCAGAGTATAGTCAAGGGGCTCTTCTCTCTTGATCTTCTTAAAGACTTCTTCCCAGTGAGGAAACGTCATATTTTCTCCGACGCTTGCCTCTATATCCCCGAAATTTGGGGGCTAGACAAAGGGCTCCTTGGTGATCATCTTGATGACAGACACTGGCTTTGGAGCAAACTATAATTGTCTTGCAACTGTTGGGAAGGAGCTTTCTCCTATTTCCGATTCTTGCATCTTTGGTGCCCATGGTGATTTCCTGGTGGATAGCTTCTTTGGAGGCATTATACCTGTAATCAAAACCCCCTTTAAACACATATACATAGCAGCATCAGGTGCAGACATATACAAATGAAACTTAAAGCCATAAGTGAACCCATTTCTGTAATGCTTGTAAGAAAACTGTTTAATACTCACTGGAACCATGGTGAAAACAATCGAAGGTAGAAGACAAGATGGTACCCAAAAGGAAGTGGTCACAAAACTTTTAGGGTGTGTTGAGCACTCAACACATTGAACATTCTTTATTACTGCACAACAACTATATAGAAAACAACTCTACTCTAACATGCATAGCTATGTTATCCATAAGAAATCACATGAACACAACATATGGAGACACAGAATTTAACGTGGTTCACCCAATCATTGGGCTATGTCCACAACGACTGGCTTCTTTACTACTTTTTTTGCAATCATCTTAGGATTGTGCACTGTGCTACAATATATGCACCATAATATTTGTCCCCATCCTTCCTAGCCTCTCTGCAGTGCAAGCCTCTCTCTGCAAAATCTCCCTAAAATATCAGACATAGACTCTCTCTCATTCTCAGTGTATCTCGCAATCAACAACCAACCAACAACAACCTATTATGCCCGACCCATTACATATTTATACATGGAATTTAGGGCTCAAAACCCTACTCGCTTATCCCAAAACCCTATGACAATTCATGATGACTCATTACAACTCATGGTTCGTGCATTTTTTTCCTTCTTTCGTGCATGCATGATGTCTTTCCTTTCTTGAATGTTGTTCTTTTTTCTTTTGCGTGTATGTATGCTTTTGCATGTCGAATTGTTGTCCTTCCTGCTTTTTTCCACGCCCTCAACACTTAGTTCTTATAATTTCCTATCCAGCACCATGTGAGGACTTTAGAGAAGATTCTATAAGGTCCAAAACATTATCACAATCGAGGGTTGAGGAAGTCAAAACCCTAACCCTAGATGATTATCAGGCTATGTTAAATATCAGGCCACTAGAAGGAGAAGGGGTTATGTTCTATGTTATTATATTTTGTTCCATAGCTAAGAAGAATAATTGGGAGTGGAAAATTAGAGATCATAATAAAGGGGATTAATGTTATATAGTAGCCTAACATTCCACAAGTCTCAAGTAACTCCATAGAGAGTGCCTTCTCCTTTCTACTTGCATTATTTCCATACTAGAGAAAAGAGAACGGAGCAGCCTCACCTTCTAGCTAGGGTTTTCTCCCATAAGGGTTTCCTAGAGAAAATATTTGTGTTATTTTGTGGATGGTGTCTAATTGTATTTTATTATTCTCTATTTTCCACATTTTATCTATTTCATGCATAAGCAGAAAATCAATAACTAAATATTCTTGAATCTAAAGGAATTCAACCTTCATAGTGTAGATTTTAGTTATATTTATCATATCTATTTTGAAGAACTGTTCCAGTGGAATATCCACGACAGTTTATAGATCATATTGGTATTAGTGCAGGTTTTATTAAGGTATTTGTGGAAAGTTGCAGGGATCTAGAAATCGGTTTAAGAAGAAATTTGTAGAACCCTAGGCATGGTCAATGAGTCTATTCATAACAACCCTTTAGATATAACATAAGAGAGATTTTGGAGGTTGGAAGCATAGGTCACTAATATCAACCACAATATGGACTCCTCAAGGTGGCTATATCAAGAAATATAAAACCATTCAAATATGATGGAGGCTCTAACTTAGATATTAGATTGGAGGGGAAATCAGGAGATCAGGAAGACCCAGGAAAGGATTCACGGAAAGAACCTAAGAAAGAGTAGGTGAGTTCGAGTGTGGTTAACCCTTCACATTACCTATTGAATATAGAAGTGAAAGTGAACATAAAACCATACCAAGGTGAGATCAATGTATTAAAATTGAATCATTGGTTGCATCAACTAGAATTTTATTTTAGTGTTCACCATATAGATGAAGAGAAAAAGATTCCAATTTCTAGATTGAAGTTAAAGGGTTGTGCTTTAACCTAGTGGGAAACCCATACAAAAACACTTAGCTTGGAGGGTGATCCACTAGTAACTAAGTGGGAGGACTTAAAAACCCTCATCAAGTCCCAATTTTACCCTATTGGGTATGTAGAGGATCAATGGATCCAATGGCACTACTCTAGGCAGAGGCAAGGACAGAGTGTACAGAAGTACACCACTTATCTTAGAAATATGTCCATCTTGTTAGGTATCTCTCACAAGAACCCATATGTACTCCTCAATTATTTGGGAGGCTTACATAGTCATGTAAGAAAGTAGGTGATTCTCTTCAAGCCAGGGACATTGTATAAGGCATGTGTACATGCGCAGTACTTGGAAAACACAGGCCAAAATAAATGGCGTCCAAGAAGTTCCAAGAAGAAATATCACTAGGAAGCTTCCAAGGAGGGGAAGAAGAAGTAGAAAGGGGGGAAATATAATAATACATCAACCACTACACACCAGTGAAAAGATTCATTGCAATCATTGCAACATTGATGTCCACACTAAGGAAAAGTGTTGGGAACTTCATCCAAATCTAAACCTAAAGAATCATAAGAAAGATAGAAAGAAAAAGAACCTTCTAGCCACATATTCGAACAATCAGGTTGAAAGTAGCTTCGATGTGGATGAAAATATTGTTTGCACATCTGTGAAGAACAAGGTGAATCTAAGTATCCTTCATCACCAAGAAGAAAAGGAGTTGACCAAGCCCTTCCACATCAAGATTCAAGTGAAGAAGACCAAGATAGATGCTTTGTTCGACTCTGGTTCAAAGGATAATCTCATAGCAAGGGATCTGGTAAGAAATATTGGATTGGAGTTTCATGATCATCCTATCCCCTATCCATTAGGTTGGGTAAACAAGGATGCAAAGATAAAGGTAACAAAGCAGTGCAAGATTAAATTTGTTGTAAGTGTTAATTTTATAGATGAAGTAGAATTGGACTTAGTACCACTGGATGTATGTAGATTAGTGTTTGGAAGCCCCTACATGTATATGAGGGATTTTATCTTCATGCAGAAATCCAACCAATATAACCTCATCAAGGACCGAAAAACCTTCATCATCAATGCACACAAAGGAAAATAAAAAATTTCACTGCTAAGTGCCAATCAAGATAAGAAATTGATCAGTTCTAGCAATAAATATGTTTTAATTTTACTAAGGGAAAATTGGTCTGGTGAAGAGTCATAATAGTAAATACATCCCTGGAAGGGTGTACTAAGGAGTAGAAAAATGAATTGGGGGAGTTGTTAAAGGCATACAGGGAAGTGTTCCAAGATCCTAAAGGGATACCACCTAAGATGGAAGTGGAGCATGAAATCCAATTATTGCCATACTCCCCCTTGTCAAATATTGGGTTGTATAGACATTTATTTCTAGAAGAAAACAAAGTAAAGAAGCAGTTGTAGTAGTGGTTGGAGCAAGGTGTGATTCGACCGTGCACCTCACCTTGTGGGTCACCCATCATAATTGTTTCCAAGAAGGATGGGAATTGGATAATGTGTATCGATCACAAGGCATTGAAAAATATTACATTAAAGAATTGGTACCCTATGCCCATGATTGATGATCTATTGGACTAGGTACAACATGTCAAGTACTTCACTAATATGGATTTGAAATCAGGATATCACCAAGTACGAGTCAAAGAAGAAGATACCTAGAAGATTGCCTTCAATACAAGGAAAGTTTTGTATGAGTGGTTTGGTATGCCATTCAATTTATGTAATGCACCAGCCAGATTTATGATACTAATGAATGATGTTTTACACCCTTATCTAGATCCGTTTGTTATTTTATATTTGGATGATATACTATTTTATAGTGCTACTTGGGAGGAGCACATCTAACATCTTATGAAGGTGCTAGAGACATTGAAGAAGCACCAACTACTGTAAAATCTCAAGAAATGTGAGTTTTATCAGTAGTATTTGGTGTATCTAGGGTATCTGATTGGTGTAGGAGAGCTCAAGATAGATCTCACCAAAATGAAGTCCATTATGAGACAATTAGTTTCTATAAATTTCACAAAAGTTAGGACCCTTTTTGGGGCAACACAATACTTGTGAAAGTTCATAGCTTTGTTTTCAGCAGTAGCTACACCACTCCAGACAATAACAACGAACAATAAGAGTTTCCAGTGGGGGAAGAATCAAAAGAAGGCCTTTGATGAGATAAAAAGAAAGATCAGTCAAGAGTTAGTGCTCACACTACCAAACTTGTATAATCCCTTTGAAGTGGAGACATATGCAAGTGGGTATGCCATGGGAGAAGTCTTAATGCACATAGGAAGGCCTATATATTATCATTATAAATTATTTAGTGGGGTGGTCCTCAACTACCATACATGCAACAAGGAGCTTTATGCCTTGGTAAAAGTTGTCAAAAATTGGAAGCACTATCTGATGGGCAAGGAGACCATCATCCACACAGATCACTAGCTGCTCCAATATTTATAGGCCCAAAGTAAGTTACAACAAACCATCCACTACAAATGGATGGGGTTCTAATAGTAATTTAATTTGGTCATAAAGTATAAGAAAAGTAGCACTAAAAATTTGGAATACATGCTTTCACGACCACCCACATCCAATATTGTAGCTTTGGGAACTCTGATGCACATGAAGCCTTTTAACCATGATGCATACAGAGAGACATACATAGAAGATGAGGACTTCAAGGAGGTGTTTTAGTAGCTATAGGGCCAAAATCATATAGAATAAGGTGACAACAAGGTTTACTATCATTTCCATAATGGTTTACTATACAAGATCAACAAGCTATGTGTCCCTAAAGGTGAATGACTGTAGCTTATCAGAAAGACTCACACCTCCAAGGTTGCAGGACATTTTAGTGTTGGGAAGATAGTTTCAAACTTTCAAAGGTATGTGTATTGGCCCAAAATGCAAGAAGATGTAGCACTAGATATTAGAGGATGTATACTTTTTTGTACTAACAAGCCTAGTAATAGGAATCAAGGTCTATACCATCCCTTATCAATACCTAATAGACCTTGGAAAATCATTTCCATCAATTTTGTGGGTGGTTTACCAACCATGCAGAAGGTACATGACTATCTATTTGTGGTAAGTTTAGAAAAATGTGCATTCTCATGGCTTGTAAAAAGACCATCAAGGGACAGGAAGCAACAAATTTGTTCTTTGAATAGGTCTAGGTGCACTTTGGGATACCAAGGAGAAACATCTCAGATAGAGACACCATATTTATTAGTGCCTTATGGACTACATTGTGGGAGAAGAGGAACACTAAGCTCAAGGACTTTACAACATTACATCCACAGACAGATGGGTAGACAGGAGTAATCAACACGATTTTGGTGAAACTTTTGAGGGGTTACAATCATAAGACTATAAAGACTTGGGATGAAAATATAATATATATACAAAACTCTTATATCATAGCAGTCCACACTTCTATTGGTAAGTCTCCTTTTGAAACTTGCTTTGGATATTTTCCACCTTCACCCTTAGATGTTTTATATGAACAACAAGGAGGAGTGAGGGAGGACCTCACAAGAGATGCACTAAAAGCATAAAAAAATGTTGAGAATATCAAGCAGGTCCTTTTTCAACTACAAGAGATGTTGAATAAGTCATAAGAAAAGTACAAGGCTAGACATGACCAACACAAAACAGAACGTCTACAAACTTAGTCTACCCCCATACATGTGCATTTACTTAGTAGTGAATGTGGGGAATCTCAAACTCTATGAGCCCTCCATGTCAGATCAGGAGGAGGAGTGGGTCCTACCTTCCATGAAGGATTTAGCACAAAATGCTTAGGAACAGTTGGCATAGGACACAGTTTTGCAAAAGATATCTAGAACTACAATGCAAGGGAAACATGACCTTTGGCACATTAGGTTGAAAGGAAAAATTCCAAGCAAAGAAAAATGGTACTCCAAGGAGAAGGCCGAGGAAAAATTTCATCACCTCATTCAGTAAATATTTTGGGGACAAAAATCCTCCATAAATGGGGAGGTATGATCTAGATTGGATCATTATATTATTTTCAATCTATCTCGATGCTTTCTAAGTGAAAAATATTTGGAGGAATCAACTTGCAGGGTCATTTTAATGGCAAGTCCCAGTTTGGAAAATTTGGGTTTGAAACCTTCTAGAGCTATTTCATGCATCAAACAACATTTTTGGGGTAAAACATTTCCTAGCATAGCTAGAACCCCATGACACTATTATACACATCCATAACTTTCAAACAATGAAAAAATCGCGTTGATCAGAGCTTGTATGCAAAAGTTGTGCATCCCAACCTATCGTGTTGACCACCATGGTACAAGAGGATGCCATGTCAACCCTCGTTATTGATGCATATGGGGCTAGCCACATGAATATTTCCGATAATATTATAGAATTTCCAAAAACGTATCACAATTGAGGGTTGAGGAAGTAAAAACCCTAACCCTAGACGAATATCGGTCTATGATAAATACCGAGTCTCTAGGAGGAGAAGGGGTTCCATTCTATGTTATTGTATTTTGTTCCATAACAAATAAGAACAACTAGGATTGGGAAATTAGAGAGCATAATAGAAAGGGTTAGTGTTATGTAGCAGCTAATATGACATGGGTCTTAGGTAACTCCATGGAGAGTGCCTTCTCCTTTGTACTTGCATTATTTCCATACCAAAGAAAAAAGAGCAAAGTAGCCTCACCTTCTTGTTGGGTTTTCTCCCATAGGGGTTTCACTAAGCAAATCTTTGTGTTACTTTGTGGATGGTGTATTATTTTATTTTACTATTCTCTATTCTTCGCATTTTATCTATTTAATGCATAAGCAGAAAATCAGTAACTAAATATTTTGGAATCTAAAGAAATTTAACCTTTGTAGAATAGATTTCAGTTTTATTTCTCAGATCTGTTGTGACAAACTATTCCAGTGGAATATCCATGACAGTTTACAGATCATAACAAGTCAAAAAAAAGGTGAATCCATCTCATTGGCTATTGAGAGTGAAGACTACTAATGTTAAGGATATCAAGCATGAACTTAAATATCTTGAGACCAATCCCTATAGAGAAACCTAGCAACCCAAACAAAGTAAAACCCAATAGGGTCTCTAACTAGACAACAATGAGATAAAAGAAAGACATAGAAGAAAAAGATACACTAGAATATTGAATCCATAGCTTTGTGTCCATTCTAAATAACTTATCCACTTGCACTTCCAATGATCAATTCCATCCTACCCACCCTACACAATAATGCGACTTCTAGCCACTAATTATGGAATAGGGAGAATAAACTTGTTTATGATCCTTCTCTTGGGGTTGCTATCCATCATTGTTACATTGTGAGGGTATATGGTTATCCCCCTTGATTGATCATGCTATTTTGAGGTATATTTCCCACATTTATTTGTTGGATTGTACCTATGAGAGTTACATCCACCCATGCAAGCCTCTTTTCCTTACAATGTGCTTGTTTTCTTTTTTGTAAGTTAGAGTGTTGTATTGTATTGATTCCTTTCAAAAAATTACAACTGTCTGTGGGCTATTAGCCACGTGGTCACAGTGCCCAGAAGGAAAACCACTATGCCAGATGTCCAAAAAATCGCATGGCTCTGGTGCCCAGTTGGGAAACCACCATTGCCATGGTCATGCCACTAAAAGGTAACTAGATTACTAGGCCACGCAGGACCGAGGTGCATAAGTAAGGTGTAAAAAAAAAAAAAACTCAGAAAACACAGCAAGACCCTAAAAACTTGGACCAAGACGTAGTCCTGCAAAAACCTGCTTCGTCGGAGCTTTGCCTTTTCCACGTTCCTCCATGGCTTGTTGAAGATCTTGCATGAACATTATCAGGGTGTCCACTCTTCTCCAGTGATCGACTTCCTTCTGTTTTGCATCGAGCATTGCCGCTTTGATCTCTTCCAAATCTTTTTTCATTGAATTGATAATTTCCAGGTCTTTTTTCATCAATTTGATATCTTCCAAGAGTTTTGTTTTGTCCATGCACAAATCACAGGGGAGGTTGGGGTGGGTTTGGAGAGGGGAGGAGGAGGAGGATCTCAGGGGGGAGGTGGGAAGGGGCATGGTGAAAGGGGGTTGAGGGGGGGAGGGCAGGTAAAAGGGATGTGGAGGGGGAGATGGAGGTGAAGGTGCATAGCCGAGCGAATTCCCATATAGATCGAACCACTCAAACCTACAGTCGTAGGGGTTTGATAGGGGGGAGAGGTCGCAGGAAGGCTAGTCGTCAGTTGGTTGGGCGCAAGGTGTCTGGTTTGGGGCAGCCACGAGAAGGGGTGCCAAGGGAGGATTCTTGTCACGGGGTGGAACTGTAGGAGGAGCTTCATGGGTTGGGTTATCTGAGAGAGCCTCCAAGGGAGGGTCTGCAGGAATAGCTTCTGGGAGTGTTGCAGAGGGAGTGACTGGAACATCCTGAGCCCCTGTTGCAGGCGGAAGTATACGAAGAGCTAAGTACCAGGCTGCCCCCCACTTTGGCCTACCACGGGGTCATGGCATAGTGTGGAACAAACGCAGAAATCCAAATGGAAACCCCGTGAGGTCACACCAAAGCTCAGAGGCTGGGAGAGGGGCGGGAGAGCTCTAGAAACTTGGTGCCTGGAATTGCAAACAAAGGCAATGAAGAGCTAGAGTCCCCATCATGTCCAGAAGAATCGGCGGCCAGGGTGTAAGCTGAAGTGACAAGGAAGAGTGTCTGAACTACTTTGTGAGGATACACGGGTTGTAGAGCTCCCCGTGTGAGTGAACATCGAAATGCAAGTGCGAGAGTGAGGGTGGCGGCAGGTGGTGTAAAGACCGGAAGTGACTGGGGTGAGGACGTGGCGAGGAACGTACGCCAGGTGGCCTATGAGGTGGCTAGGTGGCGGCAGGCGTTGATGTATCTTTCATGTCAATCGAGCACCCCATCCGGGGGTTACAATGTGCTTTTTACCCCTAGAATTAGGAGTGATATATCCGAGCAATTATTTATCTAATATTTTTGAAATGTTTTTAGGAAACTTGTGAAAAAGTAGAATGTAAGGTGATTTTTTTTTGTAGTTCCATATAATAGATTTTGGTTTCTTCTTGTTTACAAAAAAATTCCAATCTCTCTCTCTCTCTCACACACACACACACAAAAATGTGATCTAAGGGGTATCTCTATGCATTACAATATCCTTTTATAGACCTGAGGGGTGTCTATTTCACCAAATTTGTTTGGAACTAACCCCTTATTTACTCCTAAAACCCACTCCATTCAAGCATGAAATAACATAGCAGAAATGGAACCTGACATGTGACTTAAATCCCCATCTACATTGCCAGCAAACGATAACCCCATTAGAATCTATTTATCTTTTTTTAAGAATACGTTATCACCATTGTAACTTATTTGATATAAAAACAATGCATTTTCAAGTTGTGCAATAATGTGATAGAAAACTTTACATGTTGCAGAAGTATCATTACTGTAACTTATTGTATTTTAAAGTCATCCAATAATGGCGTAGAAAATTATATATGTTGTAGAAGTAAAACATTTTAATGGAAAATTAGATTTTCATTCTTTAATTTTTATGGGGTTAATTAACCATGCTACTAAATGTGGTCTCTTTCCATGATATACTCTCTAAAACATAAGTTGCATGTTTGAAATGATTGAACTGTGTTAATTTAGTTGCTATAATTTCTAGGTGTTTGTCCATGGATGTTGTTTTCCTTAATAAAGATCTATGATGGTTAGTGTGATGTGAATTAGTAGGTGGACTACCAATCTAGCTTTGGATTGAATTAATTCATGGGGATTTCTATTTTAGTATGAAAGTGGGATTGTTTTTCTCTGTTTCATGATAAAGCACAATTTTGGTATCAAGTTAGATTGTGTTTTGTTTATTCAGTAGTTTGCATCATTGTTTCAATCAAGGAGCTAGAGAATCGGGATTTTTCTTTTCACATGGTGTTGAGATCTATGCTTGCAAGAATATATCATAATTCTCAAAACTAAAATGCAAATCAATCTTTCCAACAATATATATTATAATTTTGGGTTTCCAAAAGAATTGATGTAATTGAAAATATAGGCAATATGTTAGTTGAGCCACCAACTATAGATGGACTAGTGAAATAATATTATTTGCAAGATCCATGTATTGGTCCAAACAGGTACTTCTTATTATTTTGACTATATCAACTTATTTCTCTCATGTTTTTCCATTGATATATAATTATAGACCAATTTTTCCTCTACTTTAGGAATTCCACAAACACATTGTTATTAACCCTCCTTAATTATTGTTAGATTCACAAAGAAACTTCCAACTATCTACAAATTAGGAACAATAAGATAAACCTACACCCCCTATTACAACATCATAATTCTTTGTATCAGGTACACAATTCAGTTCAACATATCAGTTATTTGCAGTGAATGCAGTGCCCTCTATGCAATATACGTCAAGGGATCACCCTTTGTATGCATTAGTGCCCACTTCTACTACCACAGTTGTTCAATTGACTATAAAACCACCAAATACATCCACTATTAGAGGTGGAAATTGCCCCCCCCTCACTTGTATGGAGAAAGTTAAGGTCCATGATTTATGAATGAGATAGGATCATGTTTGATTCTCTTTTCTCTTATTTGAGTTCTTATTTTTTTGTTGGAATATATTATCTTATCTGAATTATTAAAATTTCTGCATATGTGGAATGTATGTATTTATTTGTATTTATGTTATATGGCTTTTTAGGGCATTATATCATTTAGCTTGAATATTTTCTATTGCAAGTGTTCATACAACCCTTATGTTGTGTATGGTGAAACACACTTTGCAACTCTATGAATTTTGCAAAGAATATTGTAGGGCATCATTGGTCCACCATTGGATTAATTTTCGGGTTATTAAGAAAAGCAAAGCAAATGAGAGTTGAGTTTGAGTTTTATTTATGTTGTTTTTATTGATCATTGTTGATGTTGTGGTTTTTGTTTCTTTGTGTTTCCTTTGTTTTATTTTTCTATTGGTATTGTTGTTGTTTTTTTGTTTGTTAATTAGTTGGTTCAAGAGTTAGGAAACATGGCCTTATTTGTTATGTATGTTGTGGTTTGGTCTTATTTTTTCCTATTTGGCTTCCCATCTATTTTTTATTCCTTTTTTCAAAATTTAGTTTTCATTAGGTTCAATGAGTTAGGGAAATTAAGGAAGGTCCTCATATAGACACACATATGAGATGAAACTTATTGATGTATTCATCACAACTATGTTTCTACCAACACATATTGCAATTTTTCTGATGTGGATTCCATAGGAGTGGTGTGGCAAAGGAGGAGGAGGAGGTATGTTTGGTTCCATAATTGGAGATTCACCTTGTTCACCAATATCTTATCACATTCATTCATAGAGGGAATTTTTAAATTGTGAAAAATAGGTTCAATATATTTTAGGTGTTGGGGGGTATAAAAAGGGGTATCTGGTAAAAATATAGGATATCCAGTAAAAATAGAGGTTTATTTATTGGAAATAAGTATTGGGGGGGGGGG
>JZKD02S1340902.1:74125-126163 GCA_000966675.3 Picea glauca
TGTGTGTGTGTGTGTGTGTGTTTTGTTTGAATTATGAGGCATATTATATTATTTGCTCATTTTTATTTATTGATTGTGATGAAGGTGAGGTATCACTTATGAAAGTACTAGTGTCGAGGTCGAGTACAAGTGTTCTTTCACTGCAAGACCACTATAAATTATATCTTGAAATTATCCACTTTTCACTTACAATGGTTCTTGTCCCTCCTTACCTATTTACTTATGCATTTATTCCCCCTATTGCAGGATTAAGATTTTGATCTTTGCATAGCATATTTTATCTTCTTCCAATGCTATTGGTTTTCATTTTAGTCTCATTTTTAAATCCCTTTCAGAAAAAGAAAAAAATGTACATAGAGACTTGTGTTATAATTTCTTGTACACCTTATTCAGTGCAACGAAATATTTTTTCAAGTAACTTTTATAGTTTCATTAAATTGGTATTTGAGTAATAAATACCATGGAAAAATAAGAAGTGGTAGTATGCATGTATATATGTATTTTGTGAGAGATACATACATGATTATGTATTTGTGTAGTACATATGCAAAGCAGCTTGTGTTTTGTTGAAGGTAGAATATGGTGTATGCATTTTTTATATAAAGAGAGGAGGAGGCATGTTACAGGAAGGAGTTTCCAGCACTTGAAGAAATTGTTAACAAGTATGCCAATTTTAGGAATTGTTGATCTAGATGCAGACTTTGTTGTGTGTATGGATGCAATCAATGAAGGATTCAGTGGAGTCATGAGTTAGATTGGGAATGTGGTGTGCTACAAATCAAGGAAGTTGAAAGAACATGAAAGGCTCTATGGTACACATGACTTGGAATTGCAAGTCATAGTGCATGCTTTGAACATTATCTCATGGGTAAGAGATTTGAGCTAAGAACAGATCATTGTGGTCTGAAGTATTTGTTTGAACAACCAAGTTTGAATTCCATAAAAAGCAGGTGGTTAGAGTTCCTCAGTGACTATGACTTCGACATAAATAATATCAGAGGAAAATAGAACAAGGCGGTTGACGCACATAGCCAGAGGATGCATGTCACATCCATTAGCAGGTATTAGGTTGATTTGTGCGACAGAATTTTGGAAGTCGACAAATCATACTTGTGTTATATGGTTATAAGTGCTACCTTACAACAAGGTATGTTGCAGCAGAAGTGTGAAGGCTATGAGTTGAGAGAGGATTGGATCCTCATGTATAGATGCAGAGTTTATGTGTCGAATGATCAAGGGTGGAAGAACTTGATTTTGTCAGAGATGCACAGGGTTCCTTATGTTGGACATCCAGGTTACCAATAGACAATTGTCACGATAAAGAAGATATACTTTTGTCCAGGTATGAAAAAGGAAGTTGTGGATTTTATTCTGAGATGTCTCGAATGTCAGAAGGTCAAGGTTGAGCCCAGAAATCCAGCTGGTTTACTACAGCCTTTGCTTATTCCTATGTGGAAGTGGGAAGTTGTGACAATGGAATTCATAACTAAGTTACCTAGGATGGCTAAGTAGCATAATTCTATTATGGTGATAATGGACAAGCTTACTAAAGCTGCCCATTTTATTTTGATTAAGTCAGTACATAAGGCAATTGACATTGATAAGATATACATGTGTGAATTTACTAAGTTGCATGGTGTTCCTAAGACAATTGTGTCTGATGGATCCTCCAAGTTCACTTCAAACTTTTGGAAATGAATATTCAAAGGATTTGGGACAAATCTGAATTTCAGCACAACATATCACCCTGAGACAGACGATCATACTAAGAGAGTAAATTGAGTGATTGAAGACATGATGAGGATGTATGTGATGGAGAATCCATCAAAATAAGAAGACTACCTTCACTTGTTATAGTTTTCTTACAACATTGGGTATCGAACATCTTTAAATATGATTCCATTTGAGACACTTTATGGTAAAAAGTGCAACAAGCCAATGAGTTGGGACAATCCAGCAGACCGCACAATAGTTGGGCCATATCTACTCCGAGAAATGGAGGAGTAGATGATAAAGATAAGGAAGAATCTAAAGGCTTCCTAGGACAGAAAAAAACTCCGTGCAAATAAAGGAAGAATCCACAGAGATTTTGGGGTGGTTGATCATGTGTTTCCAAAAGTGAAGGCTAGGCATAGTTCCTTGAAGTTAGGAAAGTGTTCTAAGTTAGCAGTGTGCTACTATGGGACATTTGAAATCCTTGAAAGGATTGGTCATGTCACTTATATGCTTGCATTACCTGCGTCCTTTTGCATTCATAATGTTTTACATGTGTCATTTCTTAAGAAGTATCTACCTAATGCTAATCATATTATTGATTGGAATGAGATTCAGATGGAGCCAGAAGGTGGATTTCAAGTGTGATCGGTTTTCATATTGGATCGAAAAATCAAGCATCTCTAGAATCGAGACATGGAACTGGTAAAGGTCCAATGAACCTGGTATGGTCCTGAGGATGCAACCTAGGAGTGCGAGGATGTTATGCAAGCAGAGTATCCTCATCTTTTTTTTAAAAATTGAAATTATGTAAATGTGTATATGATGCACTAAGGACAGTGCATAAATAAGGGGGAGGGGAGTGTAGTGTCCCCGATCTGGAATCCTTTGTAATTAAACACATAGGCTAGTGAACCGATTGGTACCAAATGTAAATGTATTGAACATTTAGGCTGGTGAGCCAAGGACACCTAATTTTAGGTTGCATGCATCAAAGTAGTGCACAAAAAAGTGTTATCAAAGAACAAGGTGCGCACATTTAATGTGTTGCATGCACCTGGGTAAGTGCGCACATTGCTCTATGTTGCGTGCACTTGGGTTAGTGCACGAGAATGAATGGATATGTGTGGAGGTTAGAGAGTTTGTGTGACTATGAGGCTAGTGAGCCTAGATACAAATAGGCCAACGTGCATATCCATGTAATCATAATCTTAAATATTAATATAATATTGCATCGTTGTGTGCTATCTGACTTAGATGAAAAAAGATGGGGGGCCTACTCCACCGAAAAAAGGGAAAAGGGGGTGAGTTGTAAGTCTTAGGAAATATTTTATAATATTTCTGGGAAAAGTGTAAATGTCAGATATATTATTTTATCCCAAGTTCCTGAGGATAGGGAACGGGTCACCGAGTGGCTTAAAACTACTTTTGTAGGTGACAAGTGTCAAGTGGAAGGCATGCAATATATATTGTTGAGCTTGATGTATTTTGGGGGGATGGCTTATAATGGAGGTGGAAATATCTCATAAGGGAATGGGGTCAGACTATATGGAAAATCCAATTGTTACTCTATATGCACATAGAATATTGGAAGGAGTGGTGGACCATAATATGAGTTACTAGAGGAGTCAGATTGACAGACCATGAGCAGTCTTTCTGGGTGAGAGACTGGTTGTTGGGAAGAGGTTGTCAGATCATGGGCATACTCTCCAGGTGAGAGTATTGCTGAGATTTGTTCCCTGGTGCGTTGAGCATTAGATGCAGGGTCCGGAGACTTCTTGTCTAGCCCATCGTCGGTAACCCTAGGAAGGGAAGTGGGGAAGTTGAAGGAATGGTGAGAAAATAAGGGGCACACTTCCTTGGGTGTGATAGGTGCATGGTGAATGAGGGATTTTGGGCTATTTGCGGGAGCAGGAACCTATGATTGGGAAATTTTCTTGAGTCTCAAACCTTGGTGTGTCACTAGAAGCCTGTTGCTCTAGTGGAGTTGAGCCCCATCTTGGGGGTGACCTATTGTTGAAAGCTTATGAGAAACATCATCTATGGCTGAGAGGAATGTCTGAGTCAAGGCCACAGTTGGTGACTTATAAAGGATAAGTGTTATTTATATTCTTGTATTGTTTACTGCATGCTTGCGTGTTTATCTGTGTTTGACATGGGTTAATTCTGGTATGATGTTGTGTATAAGTATTGTTCTTAGTCTATTTAATGATGCTTGAACCTGCAAGTATGATGCATATAACCTGTATTGTAGCTATGCTTGGATATAACCAATGTGGTTAGTTTTTCCTACTATGTTAACCTAGTGATTTTGGTTATGATCTGCTAAGAAGAGGATTGAGTATCCAAGTGCACGAGATTGCATCATGTGCACACCAAGAGGGATGAAATTTCTGTGTGTGCAGATGAAGAATTTAGTTTCCGCACATGATTAAATTTGATTTGGCACATGATTCCTAGATGAATTTGCATGTAGTATGTTGATTGATCAGTATGCTGGTGTGTTCAACCAGTGAGTTATTTCTGTTGCTTAATTTTGTAATGAAACGAGAAGATCGCTTTCGTTGATTTAGGTTTTGTGGCATGACTCAAGTTTTGGCTAAGTGCGTTACTCCAAGTGTTACTACATGGACTTGTGATAGAGTGGAATCTGTGCAGTGTTTCTTGGTATGGTATTGTGTTATGTGGCCCAGCCTCTATGGCTGGGGAGGTCACAAATTGGTATCAGAGCATAAATAAGGTGGTAACAGGACTCAGTGGGAGAATGGGTACGTTAAATGTATTAGCAAGAGAGGAACTTGATTAATTCTCATTTATATGATGTGTGTTCTATATTTGTTCTTAGTATATTTGATCTTACCTAAGCTCTTAGAATTTTTGTCTCCGCTAATAAATATTTATTTGTTTTTGTTTTTATGGTTTGTAGGGAATTACATGGATTGGATTAAAGATTCTATAGTGTTAGTGTTCATACAACCCTTATGTTATGCATTGTGAAACACACTCCACAACTCTATTCATTTTGTGTTGAAGATTACAGGGCATAATTTGTTTGCCTTGGATGCATTTTTGGATTGTTAAGTAGAGCAGAGGAGAGTTAGAATTAAAGTTTTGTTTCTATTATTTCTCTTTAATATTGTTGAGGATAATGTTTTTGTTTATTTATTTTCATTGTTTTGTCGTGCTATTGCTATGGATGTTATTTTTTCTCTATGTTTTCTAATTTGTTGGGTTGAGAGTCAAGTCAACATGGCCATGATAATTTGTTTTGTTTTAATTGTCACAAGTTATGTTTTGGTCTTTTCTTTTCCTATTTGGCTTCCTATTTATTTTAACTTCTTTCTTCATAGTTTGGTGTTTGTAGAGTTTAGTTGGCTGGGGAAATATAGAAATATCCTCATAGGCACATAGGATTGAGATGATGTTCATTGTTGCATTGAAAACTATGTATCTATTGTGCTATATTAAATATTTAGAGTTTGATCAAACTATATTGATGATGAAAATTCTACAAGTGCAATGGGTGAAGGCAAAGAAGATAGAGGAGGAGGTATGTTTGGTTCCATGCAATTTAATTTATTTTCTTTTGCATCATCATATCATGTTCATGTTTGTTTTTTTAAATTCAAAGGCATATTATGTTTGAGAGAGAGATAGATGTGGGACAAAATAGTAACAACATAGCAGAGTAATATAAATTTAATTCAAGTATGTCAGACAGTGAAAATTAGACCCAAGTAGCGTAATATGGTAAAATAAGCATTAATTCAGTCAAATGCTCTTTATATTGAACCTCGACACATTCAATCGAAAATATACATATAGAGAAGTTCATTTCTAACAATTATCCATGGAAATGAGCTTACAAAATCATATTGGAGCTTGTCATTGAGGCTTGAACATCCTTTTTGAAATAGTATTATTCATGTGCCTGTCGGTATCTTCAAGTTTGATTTCTTCCAAGGATCTCTTTGATGAACATAAAGGCACCTCACTGCATGAAATTGTTAAGGATCAATATATTCATTTGCACATAAGCCATGCCACATGAGCCATAAAAAATATTCATAAGGTTATTTCTCTTAAACTAGGTCATAGATAACACTTTCATAGTGGTATCAAAGATGGAATTGTGTTTTATGAAATGCATAAGAGTCTCAAGCTTTAGATGAATGGAAGAAGCAATCATGTATGGCATCATGACTATTGTAGCAGGATAGCATTGCATAAATACACACCAAAAATATGGATAGTAAAAAGCATGCATGAAAAGAAAAAAGTCATGAAGGTTGATTAATAATTTAATATATCTCTTTGTTTAATATTTCCTCATCATTGGGAAGATAATGGCCAGATCAATTTGCTACAGATGAAGAAAATGTATTTTGTTTCAAATCACCATGTAATTCTTTCCAATACTTCTTTTGGTTGGTGAATCAAGTATTACTTTGCAATTCTAGAGCTACTTTTGTCTCACACATCACACATTCAATGTGATTCCTAAGCTGCATGTGCATATCCAAAATGAGAACTCAAGGCAGGCTGGGGCAATTCTGCCAAGATATTGTGTACTACAACATTTTCAAGTGATTTTTATACAAATTCTCATTGCCCCATATGTGTGAATTTGTCACAACTAAGATGTCCCAACAATTTAGTCTCATGTTTACAATTGTCAAACTATTGTACTGAAAGGTAGGGTATTATTTCCCTAAGTAGAATTATTATATGAGTGAAATCAACAACACTCTCAGTTTGGGGTCAAGCCCAATTTGTTGGTCAAGTAAGAAGAAATCAACCATTGCTTTATCTTCTCCAGAGGTCGAGTACAAAAGAGTAGTCAATTGTTTCATTCAGACACTTTGGCTTCAGAACTTCCTTACCGAGCTTGGTATCCAGTTTCACTGTCTAACTATCACATGGTGTGACAAGCAGAGTACACTGATATTTTGCATAGATCCAGTACAACAACAGTGAACCAAACACATTGAGGTCCACATGCATTTCATCAAATATTTAGTACATGATAGGATCATTGATTTGCAGTTTTTTCCTTCCTCTGAACAGACTGTCAACATATTCACCAAGACCTTCACTGAGCCGAAGTTTCAGGCCTTGCGGGATCGTCTTGCAATGAAGAAAACAGTTTCCTAGTAGCTACCTTTTCTTCTTTTGATGCATTGTCTTTTGAGGGGGGGTTTGGTTCCCACGTGGTTTTCCCTCTTTCCTCATTTTTATTCAGTTTTCATTAGTTGCATTGTACATGAGTACCTAATATGGCCTAGTAGCTAAGACTTGTTTTTTACTCCATAGTGATGTTCATGGGGGATGTTGGAGAAATTTCTATTTGCGGCACACTAGTTCAGTGGGAGTTAACTGACTAGTTCTATTTTAGACTTTCTAATTGTAGACCATCACTATTATGCATGCATTCCTAAGAAAAGATCATCGCAGCTCACTACTTCTTCTCTTTTTCTTAATTATAGGATGTCATTGCCTATATGAGTGAATATCACTCACTCATTGAACAACTCATAATATAAATTGATTCTCATTCTTCATATTGTATATCTCTTCCTTTTCTTGATAAGTTGTTTGTATATGCTTTAGCTAGGTCTCCTGTGCAGGTTTCCATGAAACACTGACAGTTATTTCCAATTTTTTTATCTATCGGTTGTTACCCCTAGAATACCTGACTTTATCCATGACCTTTGTGGTTATCCTCTTGGCATCCCGGACCACCATAACCCTATGGTGCCCCTCTCTCAAGTTTTTTTTAAGTTTTCATGAAACCTTTCCCAAGATAAATTGTTCCCTTGTGCTTTTCCACAATATAGACCTGTTATTGCTATCGGATATACCTTCACTCATTGTTAGCCCTAAACATTTCCCCCTAATTACAACACATTCATGCAAAACAACAATAAAATCAACCCAAACTCCTTTGTTGGAATAAACTTATCGGACCCTTTGTCCTCAACTCCTCCGATCACATTGGAGGAGTTCGCATTAACTCCTTCGATGCAATCGAAGAAGTTACCCGAAACTTCACTGATGATATATTGGAGACCTTCAAGTTAACCTCGACGATGTGCATTAGAACACTTGCTAACAACTCCTCTGATTCACATCAAAAGAGTTGATATCAACTTCGTCAATTTTCTTTAACCCATAAAACTTATCAGCAACTAGACCGATGGTCATTGGAGCACTTAATACCAACTGTGTCGATGGTCATCGGAGCACTTAACACCAAATCCCTCAACATTATATGAACCACTTGTTAACAACTCTTTGATTTACATTGGAGGACTTAACATCAAACCCTCTGATTTTACCGTTCAAGCACATTTTGAGTCATTTTCTTCCCCAATATTCACAAAATTGATCACCATGCCTACCATTATCTTATCATCCTCAAATGACAACTCTTCACCCAGCATTACCACCAGTAATTCCTCAAGTATGAACTTTGAAATACTTAAGTAAACTCTTTCCAAATGCATACATCAGTTATATTCTTTTCTATGATATTCTCTATGTATGTCACTTTGTAGGTACAGACATGTCTCCCAAAAGGAAGGTGGCTAGCAAGATAGTTTCCATCGAGGCTTCTGGCAAGGGAAAACATATTGAATATGAACTAGAGATAGTCGGGGCCATTTATGATGACAATGTCGGTGTTCTAGAAAAAGGAGAAACACTCAAGTGGGGCGAAGTGTACCAAATTTTTAAGAAGGAAAACTTCAGCACTGATGCTAAGGACAATGATGAATTGCAAGTCTTCAAAAATATCATAAAATTAGGGATATTCATATTTACAGCCCGAGTTTTTGTTTTTCCATGCACTAATGCAATCTATTGGATCCTAAAACACATAGACCTAGGAAACGGACACGTTTGCAACATTAAAGGGAGCCTATATAATATTTCCAGCCTGGAGACTTGGTGAAATATTATCATATTGCAAAAGGAATGAAGAAGCTAGACAGTAATTTGATTGCTAGTTTTAAGTGCAATGCCAAAGAATTATGCCCCAAGTGGTACAATCCAGACAAGTAGTTCAAACACAGACCTAAAGAAAGCTACCCCACAATTGAATTAAGTAAGCCATACCAATACATGGTGGCCATGTTGTGTCTACTATACAGACAACAAGAGGCATCACAATTTTATTTTTCATACCTGCCATTGATATACTACTGTGTGGATGAGGGAGCACCATTCAAATGGGGTGACATATTGTCTGACAATCTAGAAGAAGATATCAAAGTTGTCTCAGAATCCCAACTAGGTATTGTTCCAAGATTTCACGTGTCCTCGTACCTTTTGGAAATTATGTGTGTGTCTCATCAGTACCTGAAAATGGGATGGAAGTGGAAACCTTCAAACGAACCAATTCATGTCTATTTCAAAGTGATCTGGGAGCATAAATATTGGACATAATATCAGAAAGTGTGTGATCATTTCATGGCTCCTTTATATGATTTCATATTCTTCACACCTCCTTTGTGCATGAAAGACAAAGAAATCACAATAATCAGGAGAATTGGGGATTGGTTCCTCTTAGAACATTGTACTTACATTAGAATATATGGTTCTATGAAAGCTCCTCACTTACTCTCGTGGTTCGTAACAGACAAGATATTCCTTGAAGAATTAGCATACCAAATGATGATCCACGGAGTGGGAGGAGATATGTATCGAGCCAAGAAGGATATATGATCGCCTTTATTGCCCTACATCGACATATATTTTTTCTCAAACACCAAAAAAACACAGGAAGAAGTGAATACCCTAATTTATTATCACTTTGGAGAAGAAATATTTATAAGACATGACCCAAAAGGGGTCATAATAGATTACTACAAAAATATAGGCCTTCAATGGGAATATACAACAAATGTCTAGGATGAATAAGAAGTGCATTGTGATGCCCAAACTTATAATGAATTTATCCTCAAAATACAAGGCCAACCCATAGGAAGAATTGTAGACGAAGAAAAGGCAAGGGAAGAAGCCAAAAGGAAGGAATAAAAAGAAGCAGTGGAGAGGTCATCTCCCACTTCCATTTCTATACATTTAGTTTCTACAAAAGAAGAGGAATCCCCAATAGAAAATAAAAGGAGAGACAAAGAAAAATTCTCTAAGAAGAAGAATGACGCTTCAAAGAAAAAAAGAAAGCATGAAGCAAAGAAATCCAAGGCTAAAGCAGAAGAAAAAGTAGTTGTAGAAAGGGAAGCAGAAAAGAAAGCGAGTGTAACACATTATTTTGGTCACCTCAGTGATCCACTGACAACATGTGTTCATGTTCCTTGAAAAGATAAAAGAGTCTTTCTCCATGAAGAGAGTGATTTGCTTTCCTTTCTCAAAAACCTTATCAAGGAAGGTTGTCGCACCCTGAAATATGCATGGTGTGTGATGATGCCTGATCGTCGCATCCTGCTCTAGAGCTAGACTGTGACATCTCCATAGGTTTCCTTATGACTAGGGTGTGGTGATGCTAAAAGCTAAGGAAAAGTCAAATTTCATGAATGTTCTAGAAGGGGATCTTCTAGAAGATGAGGTGACCTTCAAACGGTTTGGATCTTACTCACTTTTCTGATTTGGTGGGATCATTATAATCTCCGCATCCATCTCCCTTTCACACTATATAAAGAGGGATCTCTCATGGAAAATGATAAGGTTGAATAGGCTAAGATTTGTATGGAGATTTCAACTTCAGATTGTTCTTGAGAGCTTTGCTTTAGTTCTACAAGCTACATGGTGGATCTTCTTCATTCAAAGGCTTTGGAGAAAATGTGTGTGTGTTAGAGCAAATGTCCATTGAAAGGAGAACTTGCAACATCAAGGCTTTGGTTGTATTCTCCATTTTCTATTTAATATGATACAGCGATATGTTTATTTCCCATAAAACTAGTCTTGTTTTATTGTATGATTCCTTGATCACATACATAGGTTCTTGTTGAGTATATTGTGTTTCTTTCACTTTGGTTGGCTTGTGGTCCCTTGCAGGTTCAATATCACAAGAGCATTGGAATGGAGTTAGGATGGAAATGGAAAGAGGAAATGACATTTAAAAGGTATGTTTTCTATCTCTTGTTAGCTAGTAAACTCAATAATTAGATCCTAGGGAAAGTCTTATATTATGTTTTGTTTTGTTCTAGTTTCCAGTGGGATCTAGGGAGATCTGTTTATGTCTGCATTTACCGATTAATCCAATAACAAAATTGGCGACCATACTTGGGAAATGACTCTCTTTTCATTTTTTGTTTCTTATTTTCTTTTAGCCTGCCTTCTTTTGGTTAAATTCATTCTCTGAGTCTGTGGGTGATCCATCTGGACTCCTTGGGTCTGAAAGTTCAGTTAGATTTTTTGCCTTTCTCCCATTTTTCCTTAGTTACAGAGATCATCGCATTGTACTATATAGACATTCTACGAAGACCCTCTGACGTCGCACCCTTATTGTGCAAACCAGTGCGTCTATGTCGCATTGTGCTCTATTGGTACCCTGCAACGACCTTAGCTCATCACATTGTACCCCTATGTCAGCCTGCGATGATTCTTGTAGGATTTTTTGGAGTGAGCCAATTTTTCTTTTTTCACCCATTTTTGCCTCAGTTTCCTGGGATAAACTTTTGATACCAGTGTTTGATTGACTTATGAGTTTAAAACTTGTGTTTGATTGGTTTTCAGGGATTGAAAGTCTTTCTTTGTAACTTTGAAAGTTTTTTCTTTTGATCTTTGTCCGAAGGATATAATCTATGGATCTTGATCTGAGTGCTTGTTTGAAAAAGGGTCTTTGATTTATTTGAGGTTTTGGATTGATTTTACTTTCCAGATTGTTTGTTGATTGAAAGACATTTTTGTTTGCATTTGACAAAAAGATTTCTTATCTTTTTCATTTTGTCTACATTACAAGTTTGATTTGGGAATTGTGTTGAGAGTGTGTTAATTTTCTTGGATTACATTTTCCTTTCGTCATTACATCTCTGATTTGATTTAGGAAAGGAAGAACTGAACTCATTTATTCTTTTTAGTAATCTTTCATAAGAAAATTATTGCATTCAAAATACTTGATTGAGAGAGAATTTGGAAAATTTTGTAGTTCATGATTGTTTGGGATTTTGTTCATTCTAGAATTGAGAAATTGTGTTTCGTAGCTTTCATACTTCAAAAGAAATACCTTCTCCCTATTGTAACTAGAGTTCATTGAATTGAAATATTGCACATTCATCTCTTCTTGCATTTTATTGGGTCAAGGTCATATACATCATCAGTTTCATTCTCGTTTCCCTTTTGAGTAAACAACAACCTTTAAAGTACAACATAATTTTAAAATTTATTAGCAACTTTTATTTTCTAGGAATTCTCTTCACCAACATTAGCTAGGATAGCGCTTTGGAATAGGTTGTTAGGCACACTCTCCAAAGCATCAAAACACACAATAGTATCTTATGATAGGGATAGCTCAAATCCAATTGCTACATTTTGTCCTGGGAATCCCTTCTAACACAAGGGTCAATCATGAGGTCGCATTAGGACTGGTAGAGTTACTCACCCTTCTTTGTTGGTCTTAGTGTAGATATTGCGCATATTATTCGGGGTCACTTGAGAGTATAACCATGATTATGTGGGATCTTCTCGAGTTGATTTTGGGCTAGATACCTTGCCTTTGCGCGTGGATCAAACTGTCAATTGTTTCCCCAAGCATCATTGTTGTAGTTGGTAACCTTAATAGCCTATCTCTTCAGGGCCTTTACACAAGGTGACTATGGAGGGGAAAGTCTTCACAGTACCTGGAATCGACGTTGGCCAAACTCACTTGGGATCCTTGGAGAGTATACCCACAATTATGTGTGGGAGCGTGCACCAAGGTGTAAGTCTGTTAAGCAGGTCGTCAACGTAACTTTTCCACCCACTTTATCCGAGCCCCTTCGTGTCTTGATTTCGCGACGTTGGATTTCATCACCAACTAGTGACTTCAAAATAAGAAGTTTTCTTTGCTTGGTTTCATTTCTAGATTTTATTAGTGAGTGTTGGTTGTTTCTCTAGTTGGCCATAGATTTATTTCATTCCTTACTTGGTTCAGCCAACATCGGCCTTCGTTGTTCACGTAGGAAGCAAGGGCTACCCCTGGAAGATCTGGAAGGTTACCTTCATTTGCTTCCTAACTCACCAGAGGGCTCTCATGAGGGAGCATTCAATAATGAAGTAGCCTCACAGGTTGGAAGTTCACACTCTTTAGAGGGATTCTGAATTGTTTTGGATTCTTTAGAGGCATTCTGACTTCCCCCAAATATGTTATTGAGTATTAGACAAGACGCACATTTGCTTTGGATGAACTCATCGAGAGAAATTGTTGTTGTTGACAATATTGAAGTACCTATTGGACCTAACATAGGATTTGAAGTAGATGATCCACTTTTTCAAAGTGAATCATTTAGAACCCCAGCTCACACTACTAGGATTTTTAATCCTAGTTCTATCCCTTCTTCAGTACGCGATCTTTATGGCGCACTAGGAATGAATTCTAATCAACCTATGGCATCGCAAGTGCCTGAGACGTATGTTACCTATACAATACCTTTAGATAATTTTACTAGCACGGCCAGAAATGTCACCACAGTTTCAGACCAATTTTTGGTTGGTTCTCACTCGATTCTTCCTCTCTAGATGACCCATTCTATTATGGTCCCATAAGATATGACTATTTCTACCGGAAATGCGGTTATCACTCAAGCTCCTTGTTGGCCCTTGACCAAGTTTTGAGGATCCTTGGTCGTGTTTGACCTATTTTTGGGACTTTGACAGGATGTCGAAGAAGGAGCGCAAGACGAAGCAGAGATCACAGGATCTCGACCCATTTTTAGAGCTTTTGGGTTTTGGGCTTATGAAACAGGTATGGAAATGTTGTCCCATGGGTTTACCCATGTTTAGGCCCATTTTTGTAATGTATAAATAGAAGGTCAGGCGATGTAGGAAGTAGTTCGATCTATGTGATGAAGGGCTAAGTTCCTTTTGGCTAGATGCAAGTAATAGTTGTAAGTGCTTTGTGCATGGTGTGTGAGACTTGCAAGGCTGAGTGAAAGTGACTAAAAGAGACTGTAGGTAGGCTTTGTGCTGTAACCTATCTTGAGGAAGGAGGATTTAGCAAAGAGTGCACAAATCTCCTATCCTCTTTGAAGTTGTTTTTGAGGCTCTGTGCATGTAATAAGATTAAAGAAAAATAATAAAGAAGATGAAGAGTTGGTGGACATAGCCCCAGGGTGGGGGTGAACCATGTATATCATGTTTTGTGAATGCTTTGTGCAATATATTGATGTGTTTATGTGCTTACTTGTTTAGATGCTTTGATATAGATGAATGGTAGATATATTTGTTGATGCTATGTGCTTAATAATATGGATGAATGCTAGATATGACCTATGTGCATGTGCTTAGTGCTTGAATACACTAGATCTGGTTGAATACTATGATGCTCTGTACTTAGGGTTTTATCTGCGATGTGAACTAAGATTAAGAACAAATGAACTATAGTTCTTAAATGCTTTGATAATGTGTTGTAATCACATATATGTGTCCCAGCTAAGGTTGCAGACAATAGAGTCCTACAACCACCACTGCCTCTACCTTGGGTGAGACTTCATCTGCTTCGAAGGTGTTTCCAAAAGGTCTGGTAGTTAGGGTTTTGTTGGTGTGTTGTTGTAGCATTGAACCCTGGGTATGCCCCTGTGCCAACAAATGGTTCTGTTGCCGGGACATGAAACTGTGATTGTTGGGAACTAAGGAAAGAGGATCTTTGTGAAAAGATCAAACCTGAAACTGTGATTGTTGGTAACTGAGGAAAAAGAAGCTTTGTGCGAAGATCGGACTTGAAACTGTGAACTAAAAAAGAGAAAAGCTTTGTGTAATAGAACTGTTACCCTAGTACGCAGTACTGCTTGACCTGTGAAGCTCTGCGCCAAGAAGAAGGGTCAGATTTGAAGAAAAGAGGTAAGGTATGAAAGCTTTGTGCCCTGAGAAAGGTAAAAAGTGAGAATTTTTTATTAAAGAGGTAAGATCTGTAAGCTCTGTGCTTTGTTAAAGGTAAGATAAGTGGAATTTTTTTTTTCAAAAGTATGGATCTAGGTATGTTTGATAAATTTTGTCCTAGCTTGAAAAGTAGGGCACAGATAGAAGAAAGATTATTTGATATAAGTAGATCTGATAAGACTAGTGAAAGATATGTTATACCTATGCATAGAAAGAATGTTTGGACTAACCAATGGATGTAGGATCCTAGAAAGAATTTTTTGTACATTAGCTACTATGATCCTAGTGCGCAGTATAGGAAAGGTTGGGGATCATTTAAAAGAAAATGAGGATTAACCCTTTGTTACAGCTGTAGAAGACTGGGACATTTGGCTAAGGAATGTCCTGGTAGAATACCTAGTTGTCTTTGTTGTAAATCTATGGACCATGAAGTTTTATATCTCCCTAAAATGATTGCTAAGATTGAAAAAATGAATATGAGACAAGAAGACCATGAGAAAGGTCAAGCAACTAAGACCATGGCAGAACCCCAGAAAGAATCAGATATTGTATTGCTACAAATGAAAGAAACCATGAATGATCACCGACATATCAACTTATCAGAGATCTTCAAAGAAAAAGAGTGCATAGAAGCAAGAATAGGAGACTTCAACATTGACTGTTTTCTGGATGAAGAAACACAAGTGAATATTATGACAAAAATAACTTGGGAAAATTTAGGAAAGCCTGCTACAATTCCTTCATTGGGAGGAATAGGATTATTTAGAGAAAAGTTGATAAACCTATGTGGAAAGCTCACCCAGATATCTATGAGGCCCATGGAACTTCGACAAAGGAAGATTTTGAGGTTGTTAAATTTATTGAAAACAGCACCCCATTTGCTATATTACTAGGGAAACCTTGGATTGAAAGGGATCAGGCCAGAAGTAAAGAAGAAGAAGTCTTAGAGCAGAAGAAGCAAGAATTAAAAGATTTCATGACTAGGAGGATCACACACTTGATTGAAGAACAGGATAACATATGGAAGCTATTTAAAACCCCAGACTTGTATGTCGAAATGGGAAGAACACTAGAAGACCCACAAAAGATTGAAGCACCTAATCCAAATAAAGAAGAAGTATTGCCTTTGAATTCTAGGAAATAATCTCAACAACGTGAAGTTACTATGCCAAAAGAAGATAAGAATCAGAATGGAAAGAGGAATACTGAGATGAATATCACTGGGAGAAAGGCTAGAAAGATCAGTACAAAGAGAGCCAAGATTGAAAAATTACAGAAGGTTTCAAAGGGAACTTCGCAGAAGGAAAATTTCCAAAACTGAAACTTCGTCGGGATATCAGAACAACGTCACATGGCACTTTGCCATGGTGAAGAAATATAGCCGTTGGGAACAGTATAATCATTAGACCGACACCCCGAACAGTTAGAACGACATTTATGGCCAGGAATCTCACCATCAAACTATTGGGACCGCGTCGTAACAGACAGAACTGAATTAATGGAGGCTTCTCACCCGTTGGAGAGATCCATTGCCTAGTTATCTATTTATTCCATCAAACCTTGCACCAAGAACACTTTTTCCAACTGTGATTATTTGAGCTCGTAGATTAGTTGATTTCACACAATGATCATTGCGCTATCACCATCCATCCCATTGCATTGAGTAGTTACTCTTCAAACCTGAGATATTCAACCACGAGCGTGTATGTCCGAAGAACTTAGTGCAATCGGAGGGTCTGTGAAGGAGGTACTCATCAACCTCATGACTGAAAGAGTAATGTATGTGGGTGTACAAGCATCATCGACGAGAGGAGTGCAAGCCTCTCCATCAACTGCTCGCGGATCCGGACCATCTCGACCAACAGCGAAGAAGAGAATCAAGCATAGAGATGGCCTAGAAAATGTGTAGCTAATCCCGACCATATTACTTGACTACGTCCTGCCTCTGGCCAGTGCAGTGAGTCATGATAGTGTGCCAAGATATTTTGAGTACACCATGGTTACTATGTACTTCCTGAAGGGGATACGTGCAGTTTGAGTGCAGCAGGACAAGATCGCAGCGTTGAAGTTCAGCGACTTCAACCTCGGTGATCACAAAAACCATAGTATGCTCACCCCGTATAAATATTTGACTAGGACGAAGGGGAAGAACTCAAAAATAATCCCCCATCCATGGATGATGAACCTCACATAGTCCACCCTATTGAACGTAATGAAAATCCCACACTTTGGAAGGCACCAGGAAGTTAATGCTTGTGTCAATCTCCTACTTTAATGTTACCATGGCAGATACTTATGGCTAGACCATCATATCATAGTCAATCCGATGCTAATCCATAGGTTCACTAGATTGAGTATGCAAGGACCCAACCTGTAGGACTTCTATCCAAGAAAATCCATAGATCGCACATTAGCACAGAAGATCAAGGATACATATGGTGATGTTGAGAAGGGGACGCGAGGCTACAAGGTGGCTTCCATCCAGAATGGCACAATGCACCTAGAATGCCAACTAATTGCATGAAATATAGTAACAAAGAATATACCCATGCAGGTCACAAGCTTTGTCGTTGACCTTGCAGGGAAATGTGTGGAAGGCCTACAGAGGAACTGAGCAAAGTACCTAGTTAATCAGCTAGAATTGGACTGCCATGAAGCACAGGATCAGGGCTACGAGTTCCACTTTAGCTAGCTCCTGATCCTCATCACATTTTTTTCTTGGGAGATGCTGGAAGGTGTGACCTTCCAGGATATTGAGTCGTTCGAGTTGCTTGATGCAAAGTTCACCACGCTTTGGTACTCGAGCGATATGGGAAGACAGTGGCAGTCAAACGCAGTTTTTCACACCTATTATCTCCAGTTGAAAAGGGCCATCAAAGTTGAACCTCACATGACTCCGAACACCCTACAGAGGTTCCAACTCCTCATGAAGTTCCGCACAGATCGGCACTTCATCTATATTACTGCGTGAGTAGATGAGCATAAGGAGGAACTTTAGTTGTACTACAAGCTCACATAAGAAGACCTTGAGGAAATAACTAAGGATTGGTCAGTAGACCTCCTTATCCCCGCTTACCCTACAGAGATGTCTGACCCTGAACTTGACAGCTTGGAGGTCGTGCACAAAGAACATGACACACCTAGAACCAGCAGAAGGAAGAAGACCGAAGAAGTCCAAGACTTAAGCAATGCCTCAGAAAAGACTCCTTCCATATCACCTAGCCGAGGGGGTGATGACGAAGTAGAAGAGATAAATGGTAAAGAAGGTGAATAAAAGCAAGGCTAAGTAATGTCGCCTAGAGATGAGGCTGATCCCCTGAAGAAGAGGAAGGTTTCCCCCCCCCGAAACCCTCTTCCCGAAAGAAATCCAGAGCCACCTTGACAAAGATGCAGACTGTGCTCACTGTCAATGACTTCGACTTCATCATCGCAGCTGTAAACGACGCCTCGCAGGAAATCTTACAGAACCAAGAAGCCAAGCAGGAGGAGATGTATGACATAATCAAGGTCAAACTCCAAGGGGTACAGCAGGCCCTTCAGTCCAGTCACGTAGTGTCCACTTCACCCCTGTCGTCGGAAAAACCAAAGTTGGGAGATGAGCCAACCCAACTCCGTCGACTCATTGATGCAACCGAAGCTCGCCTTCGTCATGCATAGGAAGAAACAGAACAAGCCACCCAAGCCTTGAAGCAAGTGCAATAAGTACTCGTAGAACAATGCCGAGTTGTATAACGGGAGAAGGTTTCTCTCCAGAGGAGGAAGAGGATAAAGCACGGATAAAGCACGGATTCAGCAAGAAAAATCATAGTTGCTCGCAGAGCAATTCGAAGTGAAAGAAGCAGTCAACAGAGAACTTCACTCTATGACAGGCTTAGAGCCAAAGGCAGACGAACAAATCAAGCATCAAGTAGATAAGCTTGTGGAAGCTATCCAACAGCTACAACAAAGAATAGCAGACTTAGATCTTCGCACAGTGCTCAACACTCTGCAGGATATAAGGGATCAAAGAGAAGCAACTACCCGGAGCGTAGTTGAGTGAATAAAGGCCCTTGCCATGGAATGTAAGAAACTCCTTGATCGTAGTGCCCAAACTTATGAGTGACTCACTAAGAATCCAGAACTGAAGGCATTGGAGTCACAGCTCTAGGACGTGAAGCAGCAAGAAGAAACAATACAGGTGCAGTTGAAGCCCTTGTCAGCTATTGAAAGGATGAAGGGATCCCAAGAGTAGCGCATTGCTCAAGAGTAGTTCCACACCATTAAGAGCATAGTTATGGAAGTGAATCAGAGGCTCCAACCTATACAGGATGAGGCTTGCCAACTATTCACAAAAATCAAAGGCCGAGGAGAAGAACTGGAGCAAGTCGTCACTGCAACTGAACCGCGCCTAGATGGACCTGTCAATGAAGCATTCATCCAAGAGTTTGTTGAACAGGAGGTTGTGGCACAACAACAAGTTGAAGCAAAGCCAAGCTCGAGACTTTTGAAGAAGAGATACCCAGAGCAGAGTGACTCGGGACAAGTCACAGGTTATTGTTGGGGGCATGTTGGCCCTTGACCAAGTTTTGAGGATCATTGGTCATGTTTGAACTATTTTGGGGACTTTGATAGGCTGTCGAAGATGGAGTGCAAGACAAAGCAGAGATCATGAGATCTCGACCCATTTTTAGGGATTTTTGGGTTTGGGGCTTATGTAATGGGTATGGGAATGTCGTCCCATGTGTTCACCCATGTTTAGGCATGATTTTGTAATGTATAAATATAAGGATAGGTGATGTAGGAAGTAGTTCGATCCATGTGATGAAGGGATAAGTGCCTTTGGGTGGAGTCCTGCAACCACCCCTGCATCTACCTCGGGTGAGACTTCATCTGCTTCTCAGGTGTTGTCGAAAGGGCCGGTAGTTAGGTTTTTGTTGGTGCGATGTTTTAGCATTGACCCCTAGCTCTGCCCCTGTGCCAACACTCCTATTGGAACACCACTTTCGCTTAGATCAAATTTGTCACTTCCCCTGGGTATAATGCTTTGAAAGCTTCCATTGTTATTCCTACTCAAAATCCATATGAAGGGTCTAGACCTTTTGTTCCTCCTGGGTATAATGTCGCTAGTCAGTTTGTTCCTACACCTACCCAGTTTCTCTCCAAGGGGCCTTACGTTCCTCCTCCACCTTTGTTTGGAGGATCTAATCGTCCTAGCCCTAGTGGCTCCAATCCAATTGGAGGCACCGGTCATTATGTCACTTCTAGTTTTCAGATTCTTGTTGGAGGTTAACCTCAAGTTGGGGGGCAACCTCTATTTGGGGGGAAACCTCAGATTAGGGGACAATCTCAACTTGGGAGGAAACCTCAAGTTGGAGGCCATAACCTAGTTTATGGACAAAATATACATATGTTACAATATCAACCTTGGAATCTTCCTTTCCAAGGGAGTCAACAACCTTATGGGGGGGAACATCCTCAAGTTAATTCTTTTGTACCCCCTAATCTTGGTCAACCATATCCAGGTTCTATGAATCCTACTTGGGGTCAAAATTTTCAATCTAATGTTCATTTCCAAGGAATTTACCTAATATTAATCAAAACCCTCCACAACCGAATCTTTCAGGAATGTTTAACTATCTACAGATTGCTTATGGTCCTACCGATATACCTACAAGACTTCCTCCTCAAAACTACCAGTTTCCTCAAGTGAACAGACAGTTGCCTTTTCTAGCCACTTTGGATTTACCAGATTTATCTAGGATTTTGATTGATCCTATTTTGCATTCTCCTTATTGGCCTGTCATACCGGCCAAATTACCATTTGACATTCCTAAGTTTGACGGTTGATTTGGAGAAGACCCAAATAATCATGTCATGACTTTCCATCTTTGGTGTTCGTCCAACTCATTGATGGATGACTCCATAAGATTATGACTTTTCCAATGAACTCTCACGGGTTCGGCAGAAAAATGGTACATTGAGTTACCGCGAGGTTTCTTTAATGACTTTAATACCCTAGACATGGCTTTCTTAACGCATTACCAGTTTCCAATTCGATATGAGACAAGAACCGAAATTTTGAGTTCTTTTAAACAATCTTCTTCTACTCATATTTCTGATCATATCCATGAGTGGAGGAGGAGAAGATGTTTAATCAAAGTTCCCCTTCATGATCAATTATTGGCTAAGTGGTTTACCAAATAACTCATTGGGCCTATAGCCTGTGATGTTTCCAAGGGTGGTGTTATCACTGAAGAGAAGGTGATTAGTCGTGCTCAATATCTAGATCTCGTTTATTCGCAAACGGGCACACTTTATGACTTGATCCCTGACGCTCCTCGTCCTTCCACGAATCCTACCCCAACACCTCTAGTAGCTTCTCATGTTGTCGATGGTGTGATTGGAACCTTTCATGTTGAGACTCTATCTACACATGTTGGTCATACCAATCCCAAGTCTACCACTTCTAATGTAAAAAATACTCCTACTCCTACTTCTTCTGGTAAAACTTCTGAAGTTAATTCGGTTCAATCTACACCTACCGGTAAAAATCAAAATAAAAAGAAAGGGAAGAGTAATAATAAGGAGGAAAGAACTAATAATCAACAATATGAGAATCCAAAAACACATCCAGTTGATGATAAACATAAATGTAAACCCCGTTACCCTTGCCTTATTTGTGGTGACGATCATTATACGAAATATTGTCCACGACATGTTGAGGTTACTAAGTCCCTGCAAGGGACCGGGAAGCCTTCTACACCTATCATCTTGTCGCAATCATTTCCTTCTTAGTATCAGGCCCAATTGGTCATTCATGACCAACCCTCTCCTTCTACCTCATCTTATGTCCTTATGTGTACTGGTGACTCCAAGAAGAACGAAGTTGCAGTCACAACGCGAGCCAAAGATTGTTCTCCATTGAAAGAGAAGGTTGATGATTTACCACCTTCGTTGGTTCAACCTCCTCCCCCAACTTCACCTCCAAATTGTCCTCTTCATCTCGAATGACCGGGTCTCGATACAATTCTTAGTCCTCCTCCCAAGGGTGTTTTTCGAAAGTCTTCATTTAATCCTCATGCACGTGTTGCCCAAAACTACATCATTGTAGAATACCTTGCGCAAGCACCCTCTGCAATGTCGGCTCTCAAAGTCCTTAAAATTTGTCCTACTCAACGGAAGGCGTTGTTAAAGGCTATTGGTGGAATTGATCCTACCGATACCAATTTGATAATATTTGACTTGGAAGATCATATTCCAAGGCTTCCTCCTCAATTAGTGTTTCAGATCCAAGTTGTTATTGAAAAAAATAATATTTGTCGAACTGTTATTGATGAAGAAGCCTCGACTTGCGTTATGTTCGTTACTTGTTGGAAAGATATTGGCTCTCCTACCCTTACCGAGTCACACAATACTCTTAAGGCCTTCAATGGTACAGGTTTTAAACCTTACTATGTTGTTCCTTCGTTGTCTATTGCGTTAGAAGGTAAATCGCTCAATGTCAAAGTGGAGGTCTTTGATGCACCTCTTGATTACAACCTTCTACTTGGCCATAGCTGGATTGACTCCATGCGCGCAGTTGCGTCTACCCTTTTTCCATGTGTTACGTTTCCCGCACCAAGGAAAGGTCGTTACTGTAGACCAACTGGCCTTCTTTAATTCTGATTCATGTACTAGCAATGTTCCTTTTATCTCTAAGACACCTCCCAGTTATGATAATGTTAGCATGGGTCTTTTAAAAGATTCAACCTTGATGGGTACATTTCCTATTCCACCACCCAATATTCCTCCTCCCTTTTTCGCTTTGATTAACATGATCTTAACCGGTGTTTGTGAAACCTCACTCTGGTGATTATCTTCGTTACCGTGACATGATGCCTTTAAGTTCAGTCTAATCCTCTTATCAAGCTATTCAATCGGTAACTCCTTCTCCTCCTTCTCTCTGTGATACATCTCTTGATCTATTTCATGTGATATTTCCTACTGATGATATGATCATGTCAGTCATGTCTATGGAAGATACTCTATGGGACGATGGGCATCATCATCCTATCCTCTTCCTAGAACGTGATACCATAGAGAGTTACCAACGAATTTCGACTCCGTCAACCGTTGTTGTTATTTCTTTTGTTCCTGAGTCAACACACAATGTTTTGTATGAAGGGAACTTGAGTAACACTTCACCTACCATTCCTCTTGACATGTCGATTGAACCCGGAGTTGTGGAAAATGTTCATATCGGTGCCTCATGTTCTACAAATGAAGTTTTCACTTATAAAGCCCTTTTTCAATAATTTTGTGGCATTTTTGCCTGGAGTTATAAAGAAATGCCAGGTATTGATCCTGATATTGTTGTGCATGAGATTAAGACTTATCTAGACGTTAAACCCATTCAATAGAGTCTTCTCCTAGTACATCCACGTAAAGTTGCTTCTATCAAGCTTGAAGTTCAAAAACTTCTTAAATCCAGCTTTGTCTATCTTATGGATTTGACTGATTGGGTATCCAATCTTGTTCTGGTAAATAAGAAACAAGGCACGATCCACATTTGTGTAGATTATAGGGATATAAATAAATCTTTCCCTGAGGACAATTATCCAACCCCTTTCGTTCACCAGATCGTTGACGACTGTGTCAGGAGTGAAATATTTTCCTTAATGGATGGTTTCTATGGCTATAATCAAATCAACATTTTACCAGCGGAACAACACAAGACTGCTTTTATTTTCCCTTGGGGAACCTTCATCTACCGGAAACTACCCTTTGGTCTCAAAAATGCTGGTGTGACTTTTCAGCGCGCTATGTCTTACACTTTTCATGATATTAATAACATTGTACAACCCTATCTAGACGATCTACCGGCACATTCCATGTGTTGTCAAGATCATCCGACACATTTACGGGTGATTTTCCTATGCTGTCGTTATTATCGCATACGTTTGAATCCACACAAATGTGTTTTTTGTGTGGAATCCGGCCAACTTCTTGGTTTTATTGTGTCTATACACGGGATTTGGGTATACCCCTTGAAGGTTGAGGCTATTCTTAATTTACCTCCTCCTTCCATGTTATGCCAGCTCCAAAGTTTGCAAGGGAAGGCAAAATTTTTATGTTGATTCATCCCTAATTACGTTGAATTAACGAAAGGATTTACTCAGCTCCTCAAGAAAGGTTATGATTTTGTATGGGACGATACTGCAAACAAATCCTTTGAAGTTTTGAAACTTGCCTTAATCCATACACCATTGTTGTTTCCCCCTGACTATATCCAAGATTATTTCTTGTACTTAGCTTCTTTAGACTCTACCATTTCTATGGTTTTATTCCAAAAATATGATTCACTCGATGAAAATGTGATGTATTATTTGAGTCAGAGTCTCACGACTACCGAAACCAAATATTTACATGTGGAGAAGCTGGCCTTGGCAGCTGTTCAAGCTATTCGACGTTTTCGTCACTACATCTTATTACGCAGAACCACAGTCATTTTTGATTGCAACCCCATGCAACATATCCTTGCTCGACAATTGCTGGGGGGCAAGTACTCTAAATGGATAGTTATTCTCCAGGAGTTTGACTTGGAGTTTGAATGTTCCAAGCCAAAGAAGTCTCTGGTTTTTGTTGAATTGATATGTGACCTTCCCTCTACTAAGACAAAAAATGTAGCAGAGGATTCCTTACCTGACGAATCACTCTTTCTGGTCAGTTCTGATGACGTATGGTACGGAGATATTATCATCTATCTCCAAACCCAAAATTTTGGGCCTGATATTTCTAGAACAGATCGTCGTTGCATATGGTATCAAGCTCGTCAATACTTCATCCTTGGTGATACCCTTTATCATTGTGGTATTGATTCCATATTTCAATGATGTCTTACCTACGATGAAACAAAGAAATATTTGAATGAATTTCACTCTGTACTATGTGGCGGTCATATGTCTGGGTATGCCACTGCCCAAAAGATCTTATGAGCTAGTTATTTCTGGCCTTCATTGTGTAAGGATTGCATTACTTCCATCCAGAAATGTCACGCTTGTCAAACCCACAAAAATAAGATCCGATATCACCCTGCTCCTCCTCACCCTGTAGTTTCCATTGTTCCATTCGCCAAATGGGGCATTGACTTCATGACATGTAACCCTCACTCAGTCAGGGGCATGGATACATTATTGTAGTTGTGGATTATTTCACTAAATGGGCCGAGGTGATGCCTACATTTGATAACATCGGGAAAACTGCAACATTGTTCATATTTAATCATATCATTACTAGATTTGGTGTCCCTCAAACCATCGTTACTGATCACGGTAAGTCATTTTTGCAATTTTATGATGTCTGAACTTACTGAAAAGTTGGGTCTTCGCCATGAAAAATTAACCCCCTATTATCTGCAGGCCAATGGCCAAGTTAACACAATTAAAAAAATTCTCACTAGGAATTCATAAGTCAAATTGGCACACGATGTTGTTCTCATCATTATGGGCCTATCGGACATCCATTAAGTTTTCCACAGGATTTACACCTTTCCAGTTAGTTTATGGTATTGAAGTTATTTTGTTGATTGAATGTGAAATCCCATCTTTTAAACTGGCCATCGAACTTCTCCCTAACACCTCTGCGGAAGAGGAACGTCTTTTGTATTTGATGCAGTTAGACGAGACCCGTCGTGATGTTGCCTTAGTCATTGAAACTCATAAGAAACATGTTAAATCCCAATATGATAAGCATGTCAAGCCATGTGTTTTTTTCTGAAGGTGATCTAGTTCTTCTTTATGAGCAAGATCGTGATTTGCTAGGGGCTGGTAAATTCGAGCCCATGTGGCAGGGTCCTTATATTGCGAAACGAGTGTTGGAGAAGGGAGATTATGAGCTGGTAGATTAAGATGGAATCCCTTTGAGTGAACGTGAACCTAGAAATGGGATTTACTTGAAAAAGTATTATGCTTAAATCATTATTTGCACGAGTGTTGTGTATTTTTAGTGTATCATACTCTTGTGTGCTTTTTTGTTGTTTGGTTTTGCCTTTCGACTACTTACCTTGCATTGTGCTTGGTTTCTAGATGTTGGTGTCTTCACTACCCTACATTGGCTTCATTGATGGTGCTAGTCGCGGTACTCAAAACTTAGTGTATGTTGCTTGGGCAATCTATGCACCTATGGATGAATTGATCAATCTACATTGTGTATGCCTTGGTCGTGCAACCAAGAATATCATAGAATACAGTGCAGTTATCAAATTATTGACTGACGTTGTCTCACTTGAAATCCGCCATATTATTGTATGACTAGATTCATAGTTAGTAGTATTACAGTTAAGTAATGTTTATTCTATCTAAAGTCCTATGTTGTTAAGGGTATATTTACGAATTTTCCTCTTGGAATGTCATTTTGATTACTAATATCAACACATTCCTAGATGTCTAAATACATTAACAGATGCATTGGATAATTATGTGTTAGACAGAAATTTGAGACATTTATAAAAACCAATCACACTATGTACATAAAACAAGTAAGTTGGTAGGAGCCTCATATTAATAACGATAAAAGTTTACAAAAAGTGTTTATGTCCGAAGACCAAAATATCAAAAATGGGAAGCACGTGGCTTCATATACAACAAAACATCAAGGATGTTTTTCACTATAACACGTGACTGTCCGTGCTACTCTACGGAGGAGTTGACCGATGGATGCAGACACACCTACTGTGCGGCATTGATAATGCCTAGGAATATCATCTATAGAGGCATCTGGGATGTTCATTGTGATTCCCTCCTGATTTTTTTTATGGTCTCAAAGTCAGCAACAGCTAATCCTACTACGACACCTCTCTCCCCTCGCCTCTGGATAGGGGATGAACCTGGAGGACGATAAGGTCCCACATCTGCATCATCGAAGACCAATCGATTAGTCATCAAATAAACAACATAAAAAAAAATTTATATCATTAAAAATAAAATAAAAACATGATATAAATAAATTTTCCTTCTTACCTATGTCCCCCCATTGGGAACCTTTAGGAAGAGCTAAGTTTGGATCTCCAAGAAAGTCTAGCCTGACATATTCATAATCATCAACCATGATCACTTGATTTCTACACCATTCGAAGAAGACATCATTATACTTAACGATGTGACTAGCTGCATGTCGGGCCATGAGGTCTACCCACCTCTTCATTCTCGGATCATGTGAAGTAGGTATACCCCACTCTACCTACAAATGTAAAACTGGGACCCTCTCTAGGAAGAAGGATACCAAAATCGACCTGTATCTGAATTGTTTCAACCCACTACTTATGCACTTGGTAAGTTGTTTCTTCATACTTTTAAGAACCCCTTCGCACCAATAGAAGACTCGGGGCTCCATACACTCCAATGCATACTGAAAATAGCTCTGGAAAGCCATATGGGGAGCTGCACTCACTGCCATGCAAGTTATAGTATAAAGTATAGTTCGGAGAGGCAAGTCTCAGACATCCTTGATAGCGACCTTACCACTATGTTTCTGGGCACCCGACACACAATGTTCACTGATGTAGTGGTTCATAAGCTCACCACCACCCCTACTACCTGTAAGTGTCACCCATGATCCATGGAGAGGCCGTCTTGTTAGAAAGTATATATACTCGATATATATGGTGAGTGTGTGGGAGCCCACATGAAATGTTTGCTCGCTCACATTCCACATGTGAACTAAGTACTCAAGTAGTCTCATTTGGGCCCTCATACCCTGAATCTTGAAGAATTTCAACAACCCACACTGTCGAAGGGCCATGATTGTTCCTGGGTCATTCCCGACGAAGTAATATTCTTCTTCATGCTCTCTCTCATTCCATTCCAACATATTGACTGTGGAAGACCTGCCAAGGAACCATTAAAAGAGATTAGAAACATAATTTTATTTCTTGGAGGTTTTCCTTTGTTGGGTTCATATTTTGAAATTTTGGGTTGCAGTCATCGCAGGCCTGTAAATTCGCACAGTGCGGCGTCGTCACACCCTAGATTTAAGGGCGTCTATGACGATCCTAGATTATTGCAGGTCCCAATATAAGACACCTGCGATGACCGCAATGCACGGGAAACCCCAAAAAATCAACCCAAAAGAACACTTTCAACCAATGAAAAACAAATTGTAATCCATGAAAAGATGAAGGAGATGAAGATTACCTTTTCTACGGAGACGATTCGTGAAATGATCATTCGTGCACTCTACAATCCGAAGTTGAAAATCGAGGTAAAAAGGGGGTTTTTGAGCAATGTTTGGGTGAAGTTACAAATGAAATAGTGAAATGTGATTTTTTACCTATTTTATTGATTTTTATTACTTTTCATTTGTGTTGCATCCCTTTCGTCACCTAAATGAGAAAAATAAGGATGCTTACAAGTCCAGTTGGGCTAGCTAGACAGGACAGAAATGAATGCAAGAGTTAGAAACATCAAGGATAAGAAATAAACAAAAGAATAAGCTATTAACAATAAAAGAAACTAAACTAAGGTGCATAAAGATATTAGAACGAAAAATAAACAACATTCATGCCACCAATGGATAGGATTGTATTAGTGGGAAAACACCAAAGAGAAAGGGAGACTTATGGGTCCCCTCTTGCTCCAAGGGAGGGCTCTTGAACCCCCAATGGTTGAGCTCTTCTTACAAATAGCAAAATTGAAGGAAATGGTGAAGAAATCCAAAGCTCATTCACTCAAGAGGTGATGTGAATAGCTCAATGAAATGATGATTGTATGCTCTTGATGAGGAAAGAGGATCCCCCAAGAGAATCTAGGTAGCATAACAATACAAATGAATTCTTGGAAATATAGTGCACCCATGGCCTCTTTTTATAGAAAATATTTGAGGCATTATTCAACTAGTCTTTAGTGTGAACAAGGGGCTCTTTAGGGAACCCTTAGTTCTTTGACCAACCCCCCACTTGGATTCAGCTCGGATTTGGGTGTCAAATCGACTTGGGAGATGAACCAGAAGTGGGTGGAAGGCCGACCAAGATCATAAATGCGTCGATCTGAGGTATGCCCGGCCTTTTGCATCCATATTCACGCATCGGGCGCATGTGCACTTTTTCGACATTTTCGACTGGCGCACATGCTCGCGCTTCCTTTGTATTCTAAGCGCATGTTGATTTTATAACTGGTTGTATAGTTTTGATCCCTTTGAAAACGCATTTTTGGGCCATGGGTGAACTAATAGGTGTTTGGAGATGTTGGATTCTTGTAACCATTTGCGGACAAAATTTCAGTGATAACAGATGCCCCCTGATGTATGAGGTTAGGAGCATACGTATAGCTGAAATACATCAATGTTTCTTCTACTGAGAGTACCTTTGTAATAAAGAGTGTTGAGGGGAGTTTCAAGAGAGACCCATTGGAGGGAGAGGGGAACCTATAGGACCCAAACCGTTTACAAGGTGTGGAAAAATAAAACTGTGTACAAACGAGGCAGGCATGCCCCATGCTCGTGTCATGTAACTCAAAAAATTGTAATACAGTAACTGAAATTGTGTGTTGGTGTAGATGACTGTAGTGCCCTCGAGGGTGGGTTGATAATGGCAGAGGACAATTATGATGGTGAACAAACTCTGAAAATAGGCGATGACACCTATAAGAAGTGTCAAGGATTTGCAGGCAATGATGGCCTAACAATTTTCAGAGGTCTTCGACAAATATAAAAACAACTGCAATAGTCGCAAAGTAAGACCCATCGCAACATGAGAAAGTGTTGAAGTCGAATGTCGTGGGGGTCAATGACAGTAGAGAGAAATGATGGTTCTCTCTGTGTCGTCGGAGACTCCTCATTGTGAAAGTAATGAGAGTTAAGATATTGTCACCCATCTGGAAACTGTGTTGATGTCAACAGAAAGGGAGACACGACTCCAAGAAGCGAAGGGCTTCATGAAATCCACTGGATAAGATCAGGAACTGATGAGGAACATGGATGAAGTCAAGAAGTGGTGAGACGTGAGACTACCCTTGGTTGGGGATATATGTAAAAGATGAGTGGCAACAACCGTGGAACTGAACCTAGCATCAGGGGGATGACTAGGCTTGGGTAAACTAGGCCAGAGGCATGACAAAATGGACAAACGCAGAGATCAAAAAGGTGTATGAACTGTAAGATACTCGGGGCTTATGGATAATGTCATTAAGGGTAGGAGGTGAAAAATGCCCCAACCAAGGGCGACAAGGGTTGCTTTGTTGAAAAAGGAAGGTCACTAAAGGCGACAATTGAAAGATATGTAAATGCAAGGAACAAAGGTTTTGTACTATTAAAAAATGAATAAAGAATAAGGTGGGATAACTGTGTAGATACAGAAACGAGTGCCCCAATGCAAGATGGATTGGTCAGTGAGGGCGCAAGTTGCTTGGAAAATAGGTGGAGGGTTAGGGCCCCATAGGTGGGTTTCTGTATTAGGGAAATGAATGGAGGACAATCTGCAGATGGGAAAACTGATGGTGGATGAAACGGAGGGTTGATGATACTATGGAGGTGTAGTCAAATGTGAACCGTAATGAGATTACCCGGGAGTCCATTGTGGGGAAGCTAGAAAAATGAGGGGAAGGAGCATGTGGTTGATTCTTAGGAATGCGAAGACTATTGGGACTCCCAGTCCTAGGTGGTGAAAACAGCATGAGTGTCAAAGTGCCAGAGGGGACTATAATTGGGACAACTCATGGGGGAGAGAGTGCTACCAGTTGATAGTACTGAAAATGCAGTGGAGGTGTGAGTACTGCAGAGCTGGATGGGGGGATCCAAGAGGCAAAGATCGGAGGGTGTGACTGGGAGATGCAATTGATATTCAAAGGGAATGATTACATGCCAGTGTCGATGATATACCTGAAGGGGTATCGTTGATGCATGATGACCAAGTACCTACACACATGAAAACTGAATACCCAACATGAACAATATCTGAAGATAAAGAACATATAACAATTATTCAATCATTTATGAATATAAGCAAGCGTACCTGGGTAGGATGTGAGAAAAATATTTCCTCTGGGGCTGAGGATGGATGGTGACTTGGGGGATGTGATTGTGTAGGGGGTGGGATCCTGATCTCGTGGCTGAAGACAGATCAGAGAATGGACGACTGGAGCTCTTGTAATTGAGCATGGAAGTTTAGCAAAAGGGACTGTATATAATTGTAGGGCTCGCAATGCCACCTCATTTGTACATGTTGTCTTAGTGGGTGGACGAGAGGTTTTAGAGGATATTTGGAGATTCCAGGAGATTGAGCCAGCCGATCCAGGAGTAGCGAGTGTCAGGTTAGTGTTCGTATCCTCCTACATAGTAAGTAGGATTTCTTTTTTGGGCAGGGTTGTACAGATGGTCGTATAGGAGGATTTTGTGAGGGTGGGCCCCCCAGTGCGCGGGCAATCGAATGATTCACGTGCATGAGTGCATGGATGTAATTGGGATAGCCACGCATGGGGCACCTGAATGGGGAAAATAGGTGCACATAGGGTGCGTGCCTGTTCGAAGAACAGTTGTGCATGTGTGTGCGGTTGTGTTCTGGACAGTGGTGCATGTGTGCGCAACTGTGCAGCGAATAGGTGTGTCGGAAGGTGTGTCTGTGTGTGTGACAGAGGCACATGATTGTGCCCTGGTATTGCTGACATTTATGCATGAGTGCGCGACTGTGGTATGAATAGGCGCACATATGTGCGTCCCTGTGGGGAAAATAGACTCACCCTTAAGGCAAAGCTGAGGGGTGTAAAAACTTATCTTTTTTGAAGATTGTGGTGTTTTTATGGGTTGTGATGATTGATCGAGTATTGTATATGTGGATGTAGGTGACCAGTTGACGATGCTAGTCCACGTGAGGGAGAGGGATTGGGCGCGCTTGAGAGAGGCAGTGAAAAATGAGGAGCCGGTTGTACAGGGTCCTTTAGCAGCCTGTGGGTTGCTAAAGTTTTTTGAGTGTTCACTGATGTAGGCACATAAGTACCTGCTATAGTTCTTGATCATGATGTGGAGCTCTAATCTGCAGTGCTTCATTGTGTGAGGTGAGAATATCGCATTTACTACGATGAAGGATGTATACTTTTTGACTGGGATCCCTTTCCGGGGAACCCTGCTACCGGCTGAGCCTGTGTTACCCAGGGATGGACAGTTGGATATCTTAGCCCAGACCTATTGTTTGGGGGAGAACTTCATGTCAGGATCCATGGTGATTATTGGGGCGATGGACACCCTTGTACATCGTTGCATTGTGGCGATGATTTTGAGGGTTTATGTCTCTCTCTCTACTCATCGGATCAGTGGTGGTCAACTGAAGATCATGCAGAGGGCATTGAGTGGTGACCACTTTGCCTAAGGTTTGATGCTTCATGCCAATATGGTGGGGCAGCTCAACATGTGTCGATCTGCGGATTCAGGGGAGTTTTCCTTTGGGTCAATCTTGGTAGCTTGGTTTTTTGAGAGGGTGTCGATGTTGTGCCTGAGAGTTTTGTTGGACGCACCAGATGTGCGAGAGTCGCGACTGAGGTGGTGGGTGATGATTTTGGTTTATCATGGGGGTGGGGAGGGTGGCAATTACTTTACGGCCCAAGCTGCACGGGTGTGGTGGCAGATGCCACAGATCATACTCTGATACCCATATAGTGGGGTGGACTTCCAAGAGGACCCAGATATGGTGCTACCCCCTGGAGAGGTGTTCGACCAGAGAGGTAGGTGGATTTATTTGTTTTGTTGGTTTTATATTTAGATAGTATAGCATATATTTTATGTATGGATGGATGTTGATGCTATCATGTGTTTGTTGCATGTGCAGATGTGGGACCTCGCAGGTGATAAGTTGAGTTGATCAGAACATCGGCTCGTTAGGGGTCGGTGAGACCACCGCAGTGAGAGACGGTGGAGGGACGAGGCTAGTGTGAGGCCAGCTAATGATGAGAGGGCAGGCAGTAGATTTCGTTATGATGATCTCGATGCAGGGTTGTCACATGTTGCTGTAGAGGAGCCATGAGTGCCTCTATATATGTATTTTTGTATTTATATAGGCTTGCGAGCCCATTTTGTATATGGTGCGGTGACACAAAATTTTTACTTGTAGGGGTTAGGTGGTTCACCTGCCTACAAATGTTGGACATGTTGTACTATTTTTCGTAAACATTTGTTGGCATATTGATCAATATATATATATATATATATATATATATATATATATGTACATTTTGGATCTATATGATGTTCACATGTGATGATGATTTTTTAGTGCTTTTTATGATGTCTAATCTATATGTTGTGACAGACTTTTGATGGTTTATGTATGTGTAAAGGTATCTTGATGTGATAAATGTCAATCTAACACTAGTTTAGCCATATTATCTGCTATTTGATTGAATTGTCTTGGAATATGTGTAAATGTGATTGAATCAAAATGTTGAGATAAAATTCTAACTTGCAAGTATTTGTGGAAGAGGTAAGGATCGCGGACACGGTACACATTGTTGAGCTAAAGGACCACAAGATGGGAATCTAGTAAAATGCTAAGGTGATGAATATGGCGATGACTGGCCTCGACAAGGAGGCCAATGAATGTTGTGTATTCTACCTGGTTATTGGTTGTTGAACCCAAACATATGTTGTTGGAGTGTAGCAATTCATGGGAGGGGGTGTAAAGGGCCCAAGTAGCCCAAGCGAGATTATGTGTCCATCGGCTAGCTCTGTCAGCGTAACTGATGTGGTAAGATGATGGAGGAGGCATCTGTCAAGAACATAAATGGTAGGTTAGACACAAGGCATGGAGGAAAAAATAAGATTAAAAACTCTACAAAATGTGTACAAAAATAAAAATCCTAGTGTAGAATGACTACGCTCTGGCATAAAATTTCTTTAAGTACAACTCGTTGACGGGTTCTTTGAGAGGGTGGCCTTAGGGAGAGGCCAGGATGTATGCTCATTTAGTGAGGCAATGTTGGATTATGTAAGTTCTGTGCCATAATGACTCAAATTTTCCATGGCCAAGGGTATCGTGAGCGATATCGTAAGTAAGGACGAGGTCGCCTTCATTGAATGAGAGAAGGTCGATGTGGAGATCAAAGGTGGCCTTCGACCATTTTTTAGCTACCTCATTGTTCTGTAATGAAGATCGACGATCCTCATCCAGTGACTCTAATTTCAGAAATCGTTACTCCATTGGAGCAGTGTTGGGTAATAACTCAATAGTGGTGCGTAAGGTGGGAATTTTACACTCGATGGGGAGAGTGGCCTCGACCCCATGGACTAGATGAAATGGTGTAAAACTAGTGGAAGTTTTAACTATTGTGCGATAAGCCCATAGTCTAGAAAACAACATATGATGCCAATTGGTCTTATGTTTGTTAATTGTGTGCTGCAACATGGTTTTAAGGACCTTGTTGGGTGCCTCTACCTGTCCGTTGGACTGAGGGTAGTATGGGGAGGCGAACTCATGGGAGAAGCCTAACCTGGATGAAAGTTTGACGAAAATATCATTCTCAAAATGTTTCTCATGATTAGAGACTAGTTGTAGTGGGACTCCAAAGTGGGAGATGACGTGGTTAAAGAAAAAACGCGTTGCAGTGTTAGCGGTGTTGTTGAAGGTAGGCATGGCCTCGGCCCACTTGGTGAAGTAATCAACTGAAACGACGATGTATTTGTGTCCATTGTTAGATGGAGGGTTGCAAGTAATGAAGTCTATGCCCCATTTGCAAAAGGGGTCGATAGTAATGACTAGGTGTAGAAGAGCGGGTGGTGCTCATGCTTTGTTGGCATATAGTTGACATTTGTCACATCGCTTCACAGCATGGATGCAATCGTGAAACAATGTAGGCCAAAAATAGCCTGCGCGAATGATTTTTTGGGTGGTGGACATCCCTGAGAGGTGGCCACTGCAGGCGCAATTGTGGCAATCATTCAAGACTCTATAAGCCTCATCGATAGTCAAACATCGCCGGAGTATGGTGTCGAACCCTCACCGATATAAGGTATCACCAATAAGGAGGTAGCGGGGGGGATGGTGGTGAATACGTCGACGATCATCCCAGGAGAGGTGGTTTATGAACTTTTGTGTTCGGAGGTAGATGAGGATATCGTCGTGCTAAGGATCATCTGAGGCGATGTAAAAGAGATGTTCATCGGGGAAGTCGGTATTAACGGGAGTACTGGTAGTATCGGAGGGAAATGTCGTAATGAGTTTGGCGAGGACGAGGGATTTCTTGATCTTGGGTGTTGAGAATTTGAGTCTGTACTTCTGAAGGATGACGATCCATCGAGCAAATCTGTCATTAATTTTCTGGCAACTGAGAAAGTATTGCATGGGGTTGGAATCTGCTATGACTTTGGTAGTTCGAAGAAGAATGTAATGGCACAGTTTTTGGACTGCGAGGACAACTATAAGGGCGAGTTTCTCTTCGTGATTGTATTTCAAAGGTGTCCCTGAAATATTTTTGCTAATGTAGTAAATTACATGCTCACGGTCATCATCCCTTAGTTGGACGAGAACTCTTGCTATTGAGACAGCTGAGGCCGATAAGTAGAGGATATAGTCGCAGTCATAGTCAGGTGGACTAATCAGTGGGGCATTGGAGAGTGTCGCTTTAAGATCATAAAAAGAGGTTTGGGCATGTTCATCCCATTGGAATGGGATGCCATGGTGTAGCAAGTGAAGGAAGCCGTGTGCGTGAGTGGCGTAATCTAGGACAAAGCGTCGTAGAAAGTTGGCTTTTCCTTGTAGGCTTTGCAGTTGGCGCAAATTCCATGGTGGGAGAATTTATGTGATGGCTTGGACCTTGACGAGGTCCACGGTAATGTCACATTGGGAAATTATGGACCCAAGGAGGCATCCAGCGGTGACGCGGAATACGCACTTAAAGGGGTTCAAGCGGATATTATATTGATGACACCTTTGGAAGATGATCTGTAAATCATCGAGATGTTGAGTACGTTTCTTGGATCGAGTGATGATGTCATCCAAGTATGTGAGGATGATATGAGCCAGATCATGAAAAATGTATGTCATGGCCCATTGGAAAGTTGTGCCAGCATTCTTGAGGCCAAAAGGCATGACACGATATGCAAAAGTGCCCCAGGGGGTAGTGAATGTGGTTTTGTATTGGTCAGCTAGGTGAATCTAAATTTGGTTGTAGCTAGAGAAACCGTTCATGAAGGACAAAGCCTCATGGCCGGCGCAATCATCGATAATTTGGTTGATAAAGGGCGTTGGAAATTTTTCTTTGGGACAGGCATGATTGAGATCGCGAAACTCCGTACAGACGTGGATAGTGCCCTGTTTTTTGTTAACAGGGATGGGGTTGGACACCCATGATGTATATGCGATGGGGTAGATGAACTCAACGGCGTGTAATTTGTCAATCTCGGCCTTGATGGTCGCTTCTTTGGATGGGTGTAGTGGACGTTGCTTTTGGCGCACAGGTGTGATATCAGGCCAGGCGTCTATATGATGTTCGACAATAGAGGGATCAAGGCCAGGCATCTCTATATATGACCAGAAAAAAATGTCCCAATATTTCTGGGAGAGAGCTTTGTAAGCTATAAGTTCTTCAGGAGAGCATGTGGGGCCAATGGTGATTTCCTTTATGATTCTAGGTTTGATGGAAATATCAATTTTGACGGTGGGGGAATTGTTGGCCATGTTGCCCTCTTGAAAAGCGTCGGGGGTAGGGATATTGTTATTGAACCAATCTATATGCCCTGATGGGAAAATATCTTTGGTTTCGACTGCGTATATGGGGTTTTGGTTAGGAGGCATGAAGGCTTCCTATGAAAGAAAGAGCGCTCTATGATGGAGCAGATCCCATGGGCAATTGGGGGTAGTTAACTCCTCGAGGATGTCTTCATCGCAGTGGAATTGTCAAGAATATAGAGGATCTAGGGGGTAACATTGGTGACTGTCACTGTGTGGTTGTCTTCTGGTGGTAAAGAGTTGGGGGGGTGATGCAAGGGGGTTGTGATGGTTCACTCGACATAAACCAAATATCAAGATATTGTGGGTTGAAAAAGGTAGTCGAGCGTAAAATTTTCATGGGGAAATGGACTAGAGAATTGGGGGGATTTGGGGGAAAATCTTCGTATAAGATATCCAGGGACCATGGAGGAGTAGGGAGTGTCTCAGGCTCAGGAGAGATGGTACAAACACTCTTAGTGGATGGAGTAGGGGTAACCACTGGCACCACTGGAAGTGGGGGGAGTGTAGGATTTTGAATAAGGGCCATTTCCTGACGCCTGTATTCAATGATCATAGGACATTGATATGTGAAATGATCAAGTGATTAACAGAGAGAGAAAGGGCATCTCATAAGTTCATTGACTGAGGTCGTGACATAGAGGATGTCAATGACATGTGTTTGAGATGACGCGGATGGAGGGGGTTCTTGTTGAAAGCTCTGGCATACTGCCGCTAGCGTCTGCTGAAATTGAGGTGGCGTAGGGCAATGGTGGGTGTAATGGTCATACTCTGAACAGATGGCACATGCAAATTTGGTTCGCATCCCTTTGCTACTTGCAGTAGGGGAGGTAGTGGTAGTACTAGGTGAACTGGATGAAGCGATGAGCGGTGTTGTTGCTCGAGGGATTTGAATTAAATTGTGTAGCTCAGGGAGAGACGGACATTTATTGGTGGGGTGTCCATCCTGCTCACATAGAGCGCAAGGAATTTGTACTCGAGGAGGAAGGGCAGTGATGGGATATTTCTTCTTTCGTCTGCCCCTAGTTGTGGTGGTGGTGTTAGCAAGTGTGGGTCAGGGTGGTGCGGTGGAAGTTTGTATTCAAATCTGCATTGGGATTCCTTCTCTTTGGGGAGGGAGGGATGGTTGAAGGACCATCGTGGGTGGATGTAAATACTAGAATGGAATTTCAAGCACCATATTAGGAAGGGTAAGCGTTGCAGCTGCCTGGAAATATTGTATGCTCAATGGGGGGTAAAAGAAGGGGATTTCAGTAATGTCTTGGGGGACTGTCTCCCAAACTAGGATGTGGCCCTGGGGTAAGGTGAAATCAAGAACAGGTGGAGTTGGACAGTTCTTAGGGAAATTCTGAGGGAGGAGCTCTATGACTAGTGGGACGTCAGATATAAAAGAAGCCTCATTGGGAGGAATGGTATCTCCAGTGTCAGTTCCATTGGATGAGATGACACATACCTGTGTTGAAGGATGGATGAGAGGTGGTGCTTCATGTTATGTCCCTAGTAAGGATGGGTCTTTCAAAACTCTGGGCCCCATCTCGATGAGTGGGTAGGCATCGGGATTAGTTTGGACAAAAGGGAGGATGTTATCGATGTTGGAAGAAGGGTTAGGCTTGTAATGTGAAACCTGATCAATGGTGATGATCTTCCCGTTATGGGGGAACATCATGGTTCGAAACACAGAAGAGGCGACTACCTTAATAGCATACATGTAGCTACGACTGAACAAGATATTGTAATCGAGTGGGGCATCGATAACCTCAATGTCAATAAGGATGTTTTTTCCCCCGAGTTCAACAGGGACATTTTGGAAGAACCCTTCGGGAGAGGATGGTCGTCTGTCATAAGCTCGCAAAGTGATGGCAGATGGTATGAGCTCGGGAGAGCCAAGTTTCTGCCATACGAATTTGGACATGATACATGTGGAGGCACCTTCATCAATGATGAAGTGATGAACTGTGATGTTCCGGAATTTAACCGGTATTTGGAAATCTACCAGAGTGGGGAGGCGGGGTTCCCCACTATCAAGATCAAATATGATGAGTCGGGAATCAGCAGGGTCAACTGCCCCCAGGGCGGAAAGTAATGATTTCCGTTGAGTGGGACAGGTTTGAAGGAATTCTAAGACTGACATGGTGGTAGGAGACTGTGCCAAGTCATCGACCAGACTGTAATTGTGGGCCACCCTAGCCTAAGGGTTGTTGACATTCCTTTGTAATGGGATTCGTGGAATATGAAGGGGTTTTTTAGTATTAGAGCGTGGAATCATCAAAGGTGGTCCATTGGTGATTGGGGGAACTTTCGAGGTAGTGGGAGAAGATTCTGGGGGTGCGCTGTATTGACGATTGCACATTTGTAGAAGAATTTCTTCCTCGCTAGTGAGGAGGATAGTGCGATCAATAGGATTGTCGGGATTTGGATATTGTCCCATCTGCGGTGGGGTGGGATGTATCTCTTGTTGGGTGTTCATCACCCCTTAGTGTGGAATGGGGTTTTGCAACACGGTTGGGGGTGGTTGCTACACATATTGTTGTCAGGCTTGTTGAGGGGCAAGTGGTGCTAGGGAACGTGGTCCATTCACAGAGTCTTTCATCCATTTAAAGTCAACTATTTGGGGGCAATGGTGAGTATAATGGACATACTCACCGCAAAGGGCACAAGGGAAGTTTGTCTGGAGATTTTTTTTATTATTCCCTTGTAATTTGTTATTATTTCCCCCTTGAGGGTTATGGTTCCCCTAATTTTGGTTTCCCCCGGCAGGTTGGTTCTGTTGGGGGTGATTTCCTCCTGGTCCTGGATTATTATTGTTTTGGTTTTTGCCTTTATTTTTGGCATTATTCGACTGATGGGTCGTATTTTCCATATTCAGTTGTTTGAAATGGTGGACTTGATGAATGGGAGAGGGTTGAACAAAATTAACCCCGGCATTTGGTTGCCCTTGTGGAGAAGTAATGGGTTGTGGAGGACCAGGAAATGGGAAATATGGATTATGTTGTGGCAATGATTCGTAGGGTACATAAGAAGGTTTCATGATTTCACTAGTGCTTAGGGTGTAAGAAGGAGTAGAGGGGTTTCCAGAACTAGGTTTAACAGCCGAGCGCATTATGGGTGTCAGCGAGGGTCCACTGATGGGTGGAGGGAGAGCGACAGGGTATGGTTGTTGATAAGGGGGAGGAGGGTAGTAAGGATTTCCTCCATATACTGGCGAATATGGAGGTGTACCATACATGGTTGGTTGTGAGGGGTATGGATTGTGGTGTGTTGTGGTACCAATCAATCCATCCGCAGAGTGAGACATCCTAGGTTTGTCATGTTTGAATGGCATGGGTCTCGGGGCGTCAGGTAGTACCGAATATAAGTATCCTGACTGTGAATAAATGAGTTTGAACTATTGAGCCTTGCCTATAGCTTCTTCTTCAGACTGGGGGAAGGTGGCAGCCACATCCTTGGCAAGGAGGGAAACAAGTGATTTGAGAAACCAATTGAGGCATTGTTGCTTGGTGGCTTCTGCTTTGCATACAGTATGTCGTTGACGTCATTCATGAATGTGGTTAGTGATGTGTGTGGCAGAGGTTTGTTTAAACTATAAGAGCATTTCAAGACCATTGTCATGATGGGTTGGTAGTTGAAAGAAGGTCAAAAATGCCTTGACCAAAGATTTAAAGGTCACATGGGACCCAGATTTTTCTTCTACATACCACTTGGTTGATGGGCCAGTGAGCGTGTGCTGAAATAACCTCAATCGGATGGAGTCATCCATGATTTTGTTTGAAGAGCACCATAAGTGGAAGGTCATGATATGGATGGTCAGATCGTCTCCCACTTTTCCTTCAAACTTGGGGATGTCTGAAGGTAGTTTGGTAGGCATTGTAGGCCATGTGGGGTCGTGCAATATAGGATCATTGGTGAGCTTAATCAGATCCGGTATGTTGAGGGAAGCCAAGTATGGCATCTGAGGTGGTGGTGGAGGATTAGTTCCAACCATGGTGTGAGTGTTTTGTGTACCTGGCCCATGAGAGGGGCTAGGTGGGGTTGTACTTCCCCCATGGGAATAATTTTTCCCCCTGCTTCCGTGTAAAGGAGAGCACGTGGACAGTTGACCTTGGGAAGTGGACCCAAGTAAAGTGGAACCAAGCAAAGTTGATCCCAAGATAGTAGCACTCATAGGGGTGTGAGAAGGTGGAGTCGATGAGTTGGTGAGACCAGGAACTCCCCCTAGAATAGGAGGGATATTTACCAAGCGTCTGGAATGACGGGGATTCTGTGGGTCCTCTATGATGTCCGACTAGTCAAGTGGATGTGTGCAAATGGTGATGAGAGCAATAAATGAACAAGAATATTTGCTATAATTTTTGGACCTTCACAATATATTTCACAATCGCATGTAATCACAAGGGCATCATACATAAATTAATTGATAAAGAAGCATACATGTGGATAGGTGGATTTTGTCCGCGTGGGAGAACAAAGAAAAAAAATGATCGTGTCCTAAAAGACGTAACATTCTTCCTCTCAAATAGCACTGGACCTTCCAATAACACTCGGCAGTGGGGTCTAAAGCCACCGAAAGAGGAACTAGTGAAGGATGAAGTAATTAGTTATAATGAGGGGTAGAGGGTGCATATCCTGAAAGTGTTGGCGATATTTCCCAATATCCACACAAAATCCGATCAAGGTGCAATTGAAGCCCACAATTTCCACCTAGGTAGATGTCCTAAAATCTGGTCACTGGGTACCTCGGTCAAAGTGCAGAATTTAGATTTCCAGCCTCAGAAATGGGTCACGGGCTAGATCCCATCCAAGAGGTGGGTGCCTCAAGGGGGGACGCACAAAACAACCGAACCTCGGCCTTCAACCCTTCACGGGTATCTGCCTGCCTTATGGTATAGGAACACTTGACTTGGAGGATTTAAAAGTTCCCTATTTGTCAAATTATATTGTTTGAAGATGTGAGAACCAGATAACGGGGAGTTATTTGGATACCTATCCCCGAGATTCTACCTATACTAAAAAAATTCTTTTGGCACCTCCTATGGAGGAAAACTTAGTGAGTTTTTACAAAAAAATTAGATGTGGTTGTTTGAGATATTGGGGGTGTGAACCAATCTCGTTGAAATTAAGTGGGGGTGGATAGTCTCGTCAAGAAAAGGGTGGGATGTTTCGGAATCCCTTTGGATGAAACTTACTTCAACCTCCATGATTTCTATATGAAACTATGTGAGTAGTGACTTTGTGTGTGAACAAGTGAAAGTGTGCCAATTTTTTAATAAGTTAGGTGTCACCTTGTTGCATGTGGACTTCGTGTGGTCCTTACAAGTCTTGATTACCTAAGTTACTATATGTCATTGGTACAACCTTGCAGAATTTTAAATTCCATAGAGAACTAGCATGTGGACATTTGGGTCCTTACCAATCCTTTAACTCCCTAGTGTGATTTAATATAAGAAAGCTTCAAAAACTATCCTAGATTGTGGACATGTGGGCATGTATGGGCCCGTTACAAAACCTTTAAACTTCCCTAGTGATTTAATATAAGAAAAAAGATTCAACGCTATCCTATCTTTGTAGCATGTGGCATGTATGGGCCCTTACAAATTTAAGATGTGTTTGAAAAAGAAACTAAGAGGAGTCTCGAGGGGGCTGTTCTCCTCTCCTAAAGATTTTGTCTTTTAAGGGAGATGAAATTTTCCCTCAATCATTTTTCTAATTCTCAAGATCACTCTATGGTGTGAGAGAAGAGCATACTCAATGATTGACGTCAAATTTCTAGTCCCAATGCAAGTTTTATATCTGATATAGAATGACTCCAACTTAAATTTAATCAAAGCAAGCCATCCATGTGGAAAAATGAAAGCAAAAAGAGGATAAATATGGATTTTAACCCCCTAAGTGCCTATGTTTTGACTAACCCTTCATGTGGAGAGGGAATCTAAGTGTGGTGCATATTACAATTTGCATAGAATCAAGCTTAAGAAGGCTATGGGCCTTCAATAGATCACAAAAACCCTTACAATATTTGATTTTTTGGACAGATGCATGGGTCGCAGAGTGGACAGAGGCGCATGTGGAGCCAATGCGCAAATCAAAAATGAATTGTTGGTGCAGCTGCACAGAATGCGTTGAGCAACACAGAGAGTTTGGCGCACGTGCTCAGAAGACGCGCCTGTGGGTCAAAAAACCCGCGCACTTTCTATTACACGGTCGAGAAAAAAATTTCGGATGAAATTCTCTCATCTCAGCTTCGAATTTATCTTTTTGCAGGCAGGCTTGGGCCGGCTCTGGTTCTTGCAAGTTAAATAAACAAAAATAAGTGCTCAAACAACCCAAATGGGGAGGAAATTGATACCTATCCCCAGTGGATTCACCAATCTGTTGTGTCCCTTTCGTCACCTAAATGAGCAAAATAAAGACGCTTACAAGTCCAGTTGGGTTATCTAGACAGGACAGAAATGAATGCAAGAGTTAAAAACATCAAGCATAAGAAATAAGCAAAATACTAAGCTATTAACAATAAAAGAAACTAAACTAAGGTGCATAAAGATATTAGAACCAAAAATAAGCAACATTCATTCCACCAATGGATAGGATTGTATTAGTGGGAAAACACCAAAGAGAAAGGGAGACTTATGGATCCCCTCTTCCTCCAAGGGAGGGCTCTTGAACCCCCAATGATTGAGCTCTTCTTACAAATAGAAAACTTGAAGGAAATGGTGAAGAAATCCAAAGCTCATTCACTCAAGAGGTGATGTGAATAGCTCAATGAAATGATGCTTGTATGCTCTTGATGAGGAAAGAGGATCCTCCAAGAGAATATAGGCAGCACAACAATACAAATGAATTCTTGGAAATATAGTGCACCCATGGCCTCTTTTTATAGCAAAGTTTTGAGGCATTATTCAACTAGTCTTTAGTGTGAACAAGTGGCTCTTTAGGGCACCTTTAGGTTTTTGACCATCCCCCACTCAGATTCAGCTCGGATTTGGGTGTCAAATCGACTTGGGAGATGAACCAGAAGTGGGTGGAAGGCCTACAAAGATCATAAATGCGTCATTTTGAGGTATGCACGGCTTTTTGCGTCCATAGTCGTGCATCAGGTGCATGTGCACTTTTCCGGCGTTTTCGACTGGTGCACATGTGTGCGCTTCCTTTGTATTCTGAGTACATGTTGATTTTATAATTGGTTGTATAGCTTTGAGCCCTTTGAAAATGCATTTTTGGGCCATGGATGAACTAATATATGTTTGGAGATGTTGGATTCCTGTAACCATTTGCGGATGAAATTTCAGTGAAAACAATTTGTATATTATATTATTTTGTATACTTCCTCTAAACCCTAAAGTCCTAACAGCTTTACAAGTGATTGATTTTCTGCAGATTGAAAAAGTCTAGAGGTGAAACGTTGGAACAAGGGTTCTCTTTTTTTGGATTGTTTTTATATATTTATCGCATGTATAGATCATTTTAGGGTTTTTCAGGAAAAACTCCAAGTAGATTCTTGATTCTTTCTCATGCTCGTGAAACCATGAGAATGTAATTGAGTAGTCTTTTGTCGTTTTTTCGAACTCGTAATGGTGAAACGAAAAATGAAGCCTATGGAGTATCCTTTAAGATCTTTTCACGCTCTTTAAAAATGAAAATATTATCGAGCGACCTTGTTCTTTTCACACTCGTAAAAGTATTTGAAGAAAACATCTAATGAGCGGTAGATTATCACTTTTTTGGTCTCATCAGATTAATTTATGAAAAAGGACTTGATGGAGTTCTCTTTAAGTGTTTTTTAGACTCTCTAAAAATGAAAAACCCCTAAGTTTTCTCTCTTTGGACTCGTTAAAAAAACATTGAAAGACCCATATGGGATCGAACCACTCCTTCTTAGGGTTCGTTAAACATACTCTGAGGGACTCGTCCAAAGGATGAGATTACATCAACAAGCATATGTTATCCTCCTCAAGCTTGCGTAAAAATAAAGAGGTACTCGCCAGAAATGGTGGGGGGGGGGGGTGATTGGGAAAGAAATGTCTCTTTGTATCTCTGTTAGTGGAAGTAATAGTTTCTCTTGAACATGACACCCTCCTTATTCATTGTATCTGGATTGGGAAATCCATTTGTCTCTCGTTTGATCATTTGCATGTCCATATGCCGGGTCCTCCTTGAGTCAATGTTGCCAAGACCATTGTCATGTCGTTCATATGTTAACGAGAAGTTCAACCTAAAACAAGCCTTCTATTGAGTCAGCCATCTGCATTTATAAATATTCTACCATGGCAGCCTTCCCTGTGTTAGTTTCGAATCACTTCATACTCTGATCTACCTCAAACCTGTTACATATTTCATGTCATTGGTGGGGGATACATCAAGGCCCTCCTTTGACGATTCTTTTCCTGTCAAATTCAACACATTATCCAGGAATAAGACTTAAAAATAATTCAATACCTTAGAGCCTACATGCCTCAACGGAAGGTTTCTTCGCTTTCAACAGTGGGTTCACATCATTGGCACCTGATTGGAAGATTCCATCGAGTGTTCGACTTCAACTCATTTATTCATATGTGTTGGATTGTACTAGGGTACCTTGGAAGTCATTGACATCAATGGTGATTTACCTTGCACTTTTTAATGGTTTTCATTAATGATCCAGGGGGGTATTGGTGGCCACCCACCTTTTCCAACTGGCTCAAAAATGATTTCTGGCAATTTTGGCAATTTACTATTTTTAGCAGTTTTTACTTCCGGGGCCATTTTGAGGGCCTAAATGAAGGTTTTTTGGGATAGATATTGTCAATGATAACCTATCGCATCATTGAGCCCCCAAAATGAATCTCCTCGATGACACCTTTCCAACGGGCTATCATATGCCTAAAACAAAGATCGTATGAAAAAGTTACAACACCGGGAAGTTAATGTACTAACTTACCCAAATGGGGCCCACATGACTTTTGGCACTTCATCTCCTAGGGTTAGATTTTCGGATGCCTAGGGTTTTTGACATTCTTGTTTATTGTAAAAATGTCTTCAGAGCCTCATTGTAATCAACTTCTTGTGAATGAGCGCAGCCGTCACATCTCTTCTCAGAGATAAGCTGCCACCATTCCAGGAAGCTTGTTTTCGCTGCATTTTACAGTTTCAGCTTATTTCCTTATTGAATAGAAAACCAATTTTACGATATCTCTGTTATTTTTTGTTAAGTACCTGTTAATAATATATATTCATTTCATTCCACTCATAAAATTGATATCAATGGTATCAGAGAGGTCTTCTCCTTGTCATCTTAATGCATGTCCCCAACGAGGTCGGAGTACAAAGAGTTGGGTCTCGAGCTTGTTTCTCTTGAGGACAAAAGCTCTTGCATGCCCAAGTGACCTCTCATGACAGGAGAAAATAAAGATGACAGGACAGGAGATCCTTTCAAACTGTTGATTGAGGAAGCCCTCACGCAACAAAGGAACGAGATGATGGATAGTTTCGCGCAAATCCTTCGATGGCTACCAACAGGCGACGCATCTTCTTCGAGCGGAGGTGTCGCCCCTTTAAAGGTACAAATAAACTTTGATATTCCTATATTTGAAGGTCAGATAGACGCAAATGTTGTAGACAAGTGTTTGAATCTAATAGAACGGTATTTTTCTGTCAATAACTTCTCGAATAGAGAAAAGATTACTTTTGCGTTGCTCAAATTCGTTCCCCATGTCAAAGATTGGTGGGAAACCTATTGTGAGCAAAAGGAAATAGAGGAACCCTCATTATTTATAGTCACAGCCACCTAGGAATCCTTCAGGGATGTTATTAAGGAACAATACTACCCTATCGGAAGTTATGACGACTTGTATACCAAATGGACCACACTGTGACAAGAAAGAGACCAAACAGTGCCAGATTTCACAAATATTTTCCATACCTTGCACACCAAGTTGGGTATCAAAGATTCAAAACAAAATCTGGTACTCAAGTATCACGATGTTCTGCATAGATACATCCAGACCAAAATGTAATTTTTGGACATCTCATCCTTGGGCGGAGCCTATCGATATGTCGTCAAAATCGAGTAGAAGCTCAAACAAAAGGCGCGACAATTTGGGCCTGGGAACCCCTCACAACAAAAACTAGGAAAGGGTGGCCCCAACCCACATAACAAGGTACAGAGAAAATATGGAAAGTATTAGGACAAACAGTCCAAGCCGCAACCAAAGAAGGACACCAAAAATACAAAGAGATATATCGGGAAGTGGTGTGACTTCCATAAGAGCCCTTGGCATAACAGTGTTGATTGCCGCTCAAAGCAGTCACTGGTGGTCGAAGTGAAAGCCTTTGAATCAGATGTGGGTTCTGACTCTGAGCTAGAACCAGAAAGGGGAAGATGGATCTTTGACGCAGAACCCAGTGCCACCGTTGCTACCACCAAGCTCCAGCCTGGTGAACCAGACGAGCCAGAAGAAGGAGAGCGCCTCTTCCATTCACAGATGTGGGTAAAAGGCACCTAGTTGCACTTCATTTTTGATAGCAGTAGCCAAAAGAACCTCATCTCAGCATAGGTCATCAAGCGGCTGGCCCTATTGACAACACCGCACCCACAACCCTACACCATTGGATGGCTCAACCAAGGAAGCAATCTCCACGTCAGCCAACAGTGTCGACTGTCGTATGACATCAAGCCCTTCAAAGATGAGGTATTGTGTGATCTGGCTCCTCTCAAATTTTGTGATGTTCTTTTGGGACAACCTTATTTATGGAAATGCCATGTTGTATATGATTCTAGGCCTCATAGTGTTATCATTACTTTGAACAGGAAATTGTACAGGATACTCGAGGCAATCCCACCTAGTGTTATTTCCTTGATCTCTGCTAAGCAATGTAGGAAGGTCATCTCTCATATAAGGAAGTTTGTCTTCTTCGTGATTTGCTCTCAAAATAAGTGAAAGATCACAGCCACATCTAGGGTCTCTGTGGCTGACCTCTCCACACAGCAAAAGCAAGTAGATAAGGTCATGGAAGAATACTCAGATATCTTCTCCTCACCTACCGGGGTACCTCTACACTGTCAGGTCAAGCACCCCATCGATATGAACCCCGACACACTGCTACCAGATGAGGCAATCTATCGCTGCTCTCTGTTAGAGAATGAGGAGATCAAGCGATAGATCCAAGAACTTATCCACAAGGGGCACATCTATCCCAGCTCATCACTTTAGGGAATCCCAATCATGCTCGTACAGAAGAAAGATGGAACCTGGCGACTCTACATTGATTATCGGGCTCTGAATAAAATCACAGTCAGAAACCAGTACCTGATTGCCTGAATCAACGACCTCCTTGATCAACTCATGGGGGCCAAATACTTCAGTAATATTGATCTGAATTCTGGCTACCACCAGGTCCCGATAGAATAGACAGACGTATGGAAGACCACCTTCTAGTCAAAGGAAGGCCTTTTTGAATGGTTGGTCATGCCCTTTAGTTTGACAAATGCACCAGCCACTTTCATGAGGTTGATGGACAATATCCTGTGACCATTCACCAATAATTTTTGCAGCATATTCAGCAGGTTCTCCACACCCTGCGACAGCACAAGATATACGCCAACTTGGAAAAATGCTCCTTCGGCATGGACAAGGTCCATTACTTGGACTACATCATTGATCAGCATGGCATACATGTAGATCCAGCTAAGATACAAGTCATCCGTGACTGGTCATCCCCAACCACACTCACTGAGATTCGGAGCTTCTTGGGCCTTGCCAATTTCTACCGCAGGTTCCTATTGGGATTCTCCCATATTGCATGGGCCCTCAGCCAAATAACTAAGGGTGGTGATAAGGTGAAATTTGCGTGGGACCGGTCCCAACAACAAGCGTTCGATGATTTGAAGTAGAACTTGTGCTCAGCCCCATCACTTTCACTCCAAAACCTGCAACAGCCCTTTGAGATCGAGACAGATGCTTCAGACTATGTTGTGGGTGTCGTTCTCACTCAGCACAGCTACCCCATGGGCTATCATAGTAAGACACTATCAGATGTTGTCCGTAAGTACCCTACTTACGACAAAGAAATGGACTCCATTGTGAAATCCTTCCACCAGTGGAGACACTACATTCTTGGGAAAGAGACAGTCATCCACACTGATCATAAGCCATTGCAGTTCATGCAGACACAAGGAAAATTGCAGAATGGCCGCCATCAAAAGTGGTCCACATACTTGCAGAAATTCCACCTCAACATCATGTATAAAACAGGAAGCACCAATCGCGTCGTTGGTTGCCTCAACAAACCGCCAGTCACGGAACTTACCACGGTGCTAGACTCTTATGACCATGAGACCTCTGGATGGCCCCAACTCTATGAGACAGAACCGAACTTCACTACCACCTACCAAATGTTGGGGGGAAATGCAGTTGTCGATAATTTCTATCTTTAGGATGGGTTGTTGTGTCGTCTGGGCCATATCTGTGTTCCATCAAGTGAGCAAGTAAAGATGATCTGGGAAGCCCACTACAGTCGGGTGGCAGGACACTTCAGCATTGAAAAGACAGTGGCGATGCTAACAAAACATTTCTACTGTTTGAAACTTCGACAGGAGATCAGCAAGTATATCAAGTCCTGCACTACCTGCGTGATAACCAAACTGACCACTAAGAAACAGGGCCTATACACCCCTCTTCCTACTCCTGATAGGCCATGGGAATCCATCTCAATGGACTACATGTCGGGCCTCTCGTCCACCAAGTGGGGAAATGATTGTGTTTTTTTTGTTGTTGATCACTTTTCTAGGATGGCGATTTTGGTTGCCTGCAAGAAGAACATCATAGCAAAGGCCACGACCAAGATCTTCTTTGAATGAGTCTGGGTAAATTTTGGAATCCCAAAAACCATTTTATTAGATCAGGACAGTTGATTTCTCAACACATTCTGGTCGAGCCGCTGGTCACTATTGGACACCAAGTTCACCAAATCTACAGCCTTCCACCCTCAGACATATGGCCAAACCGAGGTTGTAAATCAAATGATTGTGCATATCCTTCGCATGTATAATTCACATCACCCTCGCACATGGGATGAGAGCCTTCCCTATGTCCATCATATCTACAACCGAGCCCTACATAGCTCAACCGGACACAACCCCTTTCAGGTGGGGTTGGGATTCCAACCATTGGGTCCCATAGATGTTGCACTTCCACTTGCGGTCACCTCGACTGACTCATCTCCTGCTCCAAATGAAGCTAACAAAGCCACCCGATTCATTGAGCATATCTAGCACATCCGCCAACAGGTTCGGGATATCCTATAGAAGTCTAATGACAAGTACAAACAGCGCCATGATCAACATCGGGTGCCACATAAGTTTTAGGTGGGTGACAAAGTTTGGTTGCACTTATAGAAAGAACGCCTTACAGGACCCCATCGAAAGTTTCTCCCACTCCATTATGGGTCGTACACCATCAGCAAGGTCATGGGGGATAATGCTTTTCATCTCAACATTCCTCCTTTCCTTGGCCTACACCCAGTGTTCAATGTGGATCTCCTTCGCCCTTTTTTCCCACCATTATTGGACACCTCAAAAGTAGAAGAACAGATGACACAAATAGAGATCAACCTCAAATACATACAATAGGAATCCAATGATGAGATTGTGGACACACAGATCAAGGTCACTCAACAGCAAAGGATCCAGCTTTATCGAGTCATCAAAGCAGGGTAGCTCCTGCACCAAGGCAAGTGGCTCACTCAGGGCCAAATTCAGTAGAAATTTCCTCATCTGATGGGGGAACTCAATGAAATGGAGACCATTGCTTCCTAAGGAGGGAGGATTGATCCATATGGATATCAGTGGCCACCCACCTTTTCCAACTGGCTCAAAACAATTTTTTGGCAATTTTGGCAGTTTACTATTTTTAGTAGTTTTTACTTCCGGGGCCATTTTGAGGGCCTAAATGAAGGTTTTTCAGGATTGGGCTTCTCAATGATATCCTATAGCATGATTGAGCCCCAAAAATGAATCTCCTTGATGATACCTTTCCAACGGGCTATCATACACCTAAAATGAAGATCGTATGCAAAAGTTACGACCCCGGGAAGTTAATGTACTAACTTACCCAAACAGAGCCCACATGATTTTTGGCGCTTCATCTCCTAGGGTTAGGTTTTTGGATGACTAGGGTTTTTGACATTCCTGTTTATTGTAAAAAGGCCTTTAGAGCCGCATTGTAATCATATTCTTTTTAATGAGCGCAATCGTCACATCTCTTCTCAGAGATAAGCCGCCACCATTCTAGCAAGCTTGTTTCAGCTGCATTTTACATTTTCAGCTTATTTCCTTATTGAATAGAAAAATAGTTTTATGGTATCTCTGTTATTTTTTTCTAAGTACCTATTAATAATCTGTATTCATTTCGTTCCTCTCATAAAATCTGGATCAATTAATGACCAGTAATCAAGTGGTTTCTACCATGTTCTACTTCAACACCTGTAATCACATGGCTAGATTCATACTTAGAGACGATGGAAATGAAGACCATGGATATTATCATTTTGGCCCAGGTTGCGATAGAGTATTCATGATTTGTATTGACACATAGATCCACTTTTTATGTCTCGTGTCTATGTCTGAATTTGAGTCCTTTTAGAGCATGGATCCACAGTGTATTCTTGGTGGCTATGTCGATTCATAATGACATGGATCCACGGTGTATATTTAGTGGCCATGACTCACTTGACATTTTTGTAATATGAGTATGGTAATGCCTACCTCAAACGATGGTATATTATTATGCAGATGCTTGATTGTTTGCAGGTTCCCGATCGATGCACTCCTTGTTTGACACACACATTCTACAAAGTATTTTAGTTTTCACGAGTTCCAGCTTCATACTTTGGGGGGGCATTTTGTTACACATTATTTTGGTCACCCCAGTGATCCACTAAAAACATGTGTTCATGTTCCCTGAAAAGATAAAAGAGTCTTTCTCCATGAAGAGAGTGATTTTCTTTCCTTTCTCAAAAACCTTATCAAGGAAGGTCGTCGCACCCTGCAATATGCATGGGGTGAAACGATGCTTGATCGTCACATCCTGCTCTAGAGCTAGACTGTGATGTCTCCACAGGGTGCCTTATGCCTAGGGTGTGACGATGTTTAAAGCAAAGAAAAAGTCAAATTTCACGAATGTTCTATAAGGGGATCTTCTAGAAGATGAGATGGCCTCCAAACAGTTTGAATCTTACTTGCTTTTTTGATTTGGTGGGATCATCCTAATCTACTCATCCGTCTCTCTTTCACACTATATAAAGAGGGATATCACATGGAAAAGGATATCATATAATATTTGTATGGAGATTTCTACTTTAGATTGTTCTTGAGATCTTGATCCGGGTGGATATCGGGGGCCACCCACCTTTTCCAAATGGCTCAAAACAGTTTTCTGGCCATTTTGGCAACTTACTATTTTTAGCAGGTTTTCGCTTCTGGGGCCATTTTGAGGGCCTAAATGAAGTTTTCTTGAGATCGAGGTTCTCAATGATAGATAAAGGAATATTGAGCCCCCAAAATGAATCTCCTCGACGATACCTTTCCAACGAGCTATCACACGCCTAAAACAGAGATCGTATGCAAAAGTTACGACCCCGGGAAGTTGATGCACCAACTT
>JZKD02S1340902.1:128795-142956 GCA_000966675.3 Picea glauca
TTTATGGTTGCATCTCTGATATATTTCTGTTATAATACTGGATATACGCGATATCTCTGTGCATTTCTTTATTATATCTCCGCTCTCATTTCGTGCCGAAAATAATCCGGATCAGAGCTTTGCTTTAATTCTACAAGCTACATGGTGGATCTTCTTCATTCAAACACTTTGGAGCAAAGGTGTGTGTGTTAGAGTAAAGGGCCATTGAAAGGAGATCTTGCAACATCAAGGCTTTGGTTGTATTCTCCACTTTCTATTTAATATGATACAGAGATATGTTTATTTCCCATAAAACTAGTCTTGTTTTATTGTATGATTCCTTGATCACATACATAGGTTCTTGTTGATTATATTGTGTTTCTTTCACTTCGGTTGGCTTGTTTTCCCTTGTAGGTTCAATATCACAGGAGCATTGGAACAGAGCTAGGATGGCAATGGAAAGAGGAAACAACATTTAAAAGGTATGTTGTCTATCTCTTGTTAGATAGTAAACTCAATAATTAGAGCCTAGGGAAAGTCTTATATTTTGTTATGTTTTGTTCTAGTTTCCAGTGGGATATAGGGAGATATGTTTATGTATGAATTTACCGATTAGTCCGATAACAACGAGCGGATAAAGCAGCGAAATATGAAGTGGAGAGGATAGCAAAGGAAGCAATTGATAAGGTCACTAAAGAAGAGAGGGAAAATAAATATGTCAAGACCAGAGATAACATTCAACCTGTAGATATTGATGCCCCAGAGACATCGACACTAGGAAAAAACACTCAGGCTCCATTCATTGGTCAAGGATTAGGGCTTTGAGCCCCATTTCAACAAAGTGAAGTCATAAATATGAAAATCTTCATGTATGACAGTAAGTCTGGTAAGATAGTGCAAGAAGAGATAAAGAAAGTTACAACAACTCAAGGGATGTTGATCTCAGTCCTCACATAAGTTCTCATGACAAGGAATGTAAGGGAGAACCCAATATCCACTACTTCAGTTGGAACTACATTCATGAATTCTAATGAGGACAACATTCATAGATTGTGCCATCAAAATGAGGAAAAAGAAGCAAATATTAGAGAGCTCGAAGAAAATATTCGACAAGTAAAGATAGATGGCAGCCTCCAACATTTCAAAGAAAGTGTAGACAAAGTGAGAACAGAGCTGGAAGAGGAAATAATAGACATATACACAAATCTGCATCTCTTCCAACAATAAGTTGTCATAATCATAGAGCAGAATGGTCAAATACAAGCCAGCCTCACTCAATTCAACATTATTCGATAAGTAATCAATGATATCGACAGATGGATTGCAGAGAATATGATCCAGGTGGTTATCGGTGGCCACCCACCTTTTCCAACTGGGTCAAAACAGTTTTCTAGCAATTTTGGTAATTTACTATTTTTAGCAGTTTTCACTTCCGGAGCCGTTTTGAGGCCCTAAATGATGTTTTTTGGGAAAATGGGTTTGAAATTTGTTATTTCAATCGATATTTCCCCTAAAATGAATCTCCTCGACAATACCCTTCCAACGGGATATCATACGCCTAAAACGGAGATCGTATGCAAAAGTTATGACCCTGGGAAGTTGATGTACTAACTTACCCAAACAGGGCCCACATGACTTTTGGTGCTTCATCTCCTAGGGTTAGGTTTTTGGATGTATAGGGTTTTTGGCATTACTATTTATTGTAAAAATACCTTCATAGCCTCATTGTAATCATCTTCTTGCGAATGAGCGTAGCCGTCACATCTCTTCTCAGACATAATCCGCCACCATTCCAGCAAGCTTGTTTCTTATGCATTTTACAGTTTCAACTTATTTCCTTATTGAATAGAAAACCAATTTTAGTGTATCTCTGTTATTTTGTGTTAAGCACTTGTTAATAATCTGTAGTCATTTCATTATGCTCATAAAATCCTGATCAGTGGTATCAGAGTGGTCTGCTCCTTGTCGTCTTAATGCATGTCCCCAACGAGGTCGAAGTACAAAGAGTTGGGTCTCGAGCTTGTTTCTCTTGAGGACAAAATCTCTCGCACGCCCAAGTGACCTCTCATGTAGGAGAAAAGAAAGATGACGGGACAGGAGATCCTTTCAAACTGTTGATTGAGGAAGCCCTCATGCAACAAAGGAACGAGATGATGGATAGTTTCGCGCAAATCCTTCAGCGGCTACCAACAGGTGATGCATCTTCTTCGAGCAAAGGCTTCGTCCCCTTCAAGGTACAAATAAACTTCGATATTCCTATATTTGAAGGTCAGATAGATGCAGATGTTGTAGACAAGTGATTGAATATACTAGAAGGGTATTATTCTGTCCATAACTTTTCGAATAGAGAAAAGATGACTTGTGTGCTCCTCAAAGTCGTTCCCCGTGTCAAAGATTGGTGGGAAACCTTCTGTGAGAAAAAGGAAATAGAGGAACCCTCAATATTTACAGTCACGACCACCTGGGAATCCTTCAGGGATGCTATTAAGGAACAATACTACCCTGTCGGAAGTTATGATGACTTGTATACCAAATGGAGCACACTGCGGCAAGAAAGAGACCAAGCAATGTCAGATTTCACAAATATCTTACATACCTTGCGCACCAAGCTGGGTATCAATGATTCAGCGACATTTGGTGCTCAAGTATCACGGTTCTCTGCATATATACATCCAGACCGAAATGGATTTTCTGGACATCTCATCCTTGGGCGCGACCTACCAATATGCCGTCAAAATCGAGCAGAAGCTCAAACAAAAGACACGGCAATTTGGGCCTGGGAACCCCTCACAACAAAAGCTAGGAAGGGGCGGCCCATACCCATAGAAAAAAGGACAAAGAAAATATGGACAGTATCAAGACAACCAATCCAAGCCGCAAGCAAAGAAGGACACTGGAAAGACAAAGAAAGATACCGGGAAGTGGTGCGACTTCCATAAGAGCCCTTGGCATAACACTCCTGACTGCCACTCAAAGCAGTCCTTGGTGGCCAAAGTGAAAGCCTCTAAATAAGATGCAGGTTCTTACTCTAAGCCAAAACCAAAAATGGGAAGATAGATCATTGATGCGGAACCCAATGCCACCATTGCTACCACCAAGATCTATCCTTGTGAACCAGACGAGCCATAAGAAGGAGAGTGCCTCTTCCATTCATAGATGTGGGTAAAATGCACCCCAATGCACTTCATCATTGATAGAAGTAGCCAGAAAAACCTCATCTCAACAGAGGTCGTCAAGTGACTGGCCCTGCCGACAACGCCGCACCCATAACCCTACACCATTGGATGGCTCCGCCAAGGAAGCGATCTCCGTGTTAGCCAACAGTGTTGACTGTCGTACAGCATCAAGCCCTTCAAAGAGGAGGTATCGTGTGATGTTTCTCCTCTCAAAGTTTGTGATGTTCTTTTGGGCCAACCTTATTTATGGAAACATCATGTTGTATATGAGTCTAGGCCTCATAGTGTTATTATTACTTTGAACAGGAAATTGTACAGGATACGCGAGGCAGTCCCACCTAGTGTTATTTCCTTGATCTCTACCAGGAAATGCAGGAAGTTCATCTCTCAGGTGGGGAAGTTTGTATTCTTCATGATTCACTCTCACAATAAGCGAAATATCATAGCCACATCCAGGGTCTCTGCGGTCGACCTATCCACACAGCAGAAGCAAGTAGATAAGGTCATGGAAGAATACTTGACTATCTTCTCCTCACCTACCGGGGTACCTCTGTACTGTCAGGTCAAGCACCCCATCAATCTGACCCCCGTTGCGCTGCTGCCCAATGGGCCAATCTATCGCTGCTCTATTTTAGAGAATAATGAGATCAAACGACAAATCCAAGAACTACTCCACAAGGGGCACATCCGTCCCACCTCATCACCTTACGGGAGCCCAATCGTGTTGGTATAGAAGAAAGATGGAACCTGGAGACTTTGCATTGATTATCGAGCTATGAATAAAATCACAATCAGAAACTGGTACCCGATTCCCCGAATCGATTACCTTCTTGATCAACTCATGGGGGCCAAATACTTCAGTAAGATTGATCTGAAGTCTGGCTACCACCAGGTCCCGATAGAACAAACAGATGTATGGAAGAACGCCTTCAAGTCAAAGAAAGGCCTTTTTGAATGGTTGGTCATGCCCTTTGGTTTGAAAAATTATCCAACCACTTTCATGAGGATGATGGACGATATCCTGCGACCATTCACCAATAATTTTGTAGTGGTGTATCTGGATGACATTCTCATTTACAGCAAGACTTGGGCCGAACACTTGCAACATATTCAACAGGTTCTACACACCCTACGGCAGCACAAGCTATACGTCAACTTGGAAAAATGCTCCTTCGGCATGGGCAGGGTCCATTACCTGGTCTACTTCATTGATCAGCATGGCGTATATGTGGATCCAATCAAGATCCAAGTCATCTGTGACTAGCCAGCCCCAACCACACTCACTGAGCTTCAGATATTTTTGGGCCTTGCCAATTTCTACTGCAGGTTCATGTTGGGATTCTCCCATATTGCATGGGCCCTCAGCCAAATAAATAGGGGTGGTGGTAAGGCAAAATTTGTGTGGGGCCGGTCCCAACAATAGGCATTCGATGATTTGAAGCAACGCGTGTGCTCAGCCCCGGTACTTTCACTACCAGACCTGCAGCAGCCCTTTGAGATTGAGACAGATGCTTCAGGCTATGTTGTGGGCATCGTTCTCACTCAGCACGGCCACCCTATGGCCTATCATAGTGAGACACTATCAGATGTTTTTCGTAAGTACCCTACTTACGACAAAAAAATTTACTCCATTGTGCAAGCCTACCGTCAATGGAGACATTACATTCTTTGGAAGGATACAGTCATCCACACTGATCATAAGCCATTGTAGTTCATGCATACACAAGGAAAATTGCAGAATGACCGCCATCAAAAGTGGTCCACATACTTGCATCAATTCCACCTCAATATCAAGTATAAAACATGAAGCACCAATCCCGTCGTTGATTGCCTCAGCAGACCACTAGTCACAGAACTCACCACGGTGCTAGATTCTTGCGGCCATGAGACCTCTGGATGGCCCCAAATCTATGAGACAGATCTGGACTTCGCCACCACCTACCAAATGTTGGGGGAAAACGCAGTTGTCGATAATTTCCATCTTCAGGATGGGTTGTTGTGTCATATGTGCCATATCTATGTTCCATCAAGCGAGCGAGCAAAGCTGATCTAGGAAACCAACTACAGTCGGGTGCCAGAACACTTTGGCATCGAAAAGACAGTGGTGATGCTAGAGAAACATTTCTATTGGCTGAAACTTCGACAGGAGGTCAGCAAGTATATCAGGTCCTGCACTACCTGCGCTATTGCCAAACTGACCACTAAGAAACATGGCTTGTACACCCCTCTTCCTACTCCTAAAAGGCCATCGGAATCCATCTCAATGGCCTACATGTTGTGCCTCTCATCCACCAAGTGGGGAAATGACTGTGTTCTTGTGGTTGTTGATCGCTTTTCTAAGATGGTGATTTTGGTTGCCTGTAAGAACATCATAGTAGAGGCCACTGCCAAGCTCTTCTTTGAACGAGTCTGGGTACATTTTGGAATCCCACAAACCATTGTCTCATATCAGTACAGTCGATTTCTCATCACATTTTGGTTGATCCTCTGGTCACTATTGGACACCAAGATCACCAAATCCATGGCCTTCCACCCCCAAACAAATGGCCAAACCAAGGTCGTAAACTGAATGATTATGCATATCCTTCACATGTATAATTCAAAGAACCCTCGCACATGGGATGAGATCCTTCTTTATGTACAACATAGCTACAACCGAGCCCTGCATAGCTCAACCGTCCATAGCCCCTTTCAAGTGGGGTTGGGATTCCAACCATTGGGTCCCATAGATGTTTCACTTCCCCTTGCGGTCACCTCGACCGAATCATCTCCTACTCCAACTGAAGCTGACAAAGCCACCTGGTTCATTGAGTGGATCCAACACATCTACCAATAGGTTCAAGATATCCTACAGAAGTCGAATGACAAGTACAAACAGCACCATGATCAACATCGGGTGCCACATAATTTTCAGGTGGGCGAAAAAGTTTGGTTTCACTTACAGAAAGAATTCATTACAGGACCCCATCGGAAGCTTCACCCACTTCATTATGGGTCATACACCATCACCAAGGCCATGGGGGATAATTATTTTGAACTCAACATTCCTCCTTTCCTTGGTCTACACCTAGTGTTCAACATGGATCTCCTTCGCCCTTATTTCCCACCATTATTGGACACCTCAGAAGTAGCAGAACATCTAACACCAACAGAGCTCAAACCCGACTGCATACAATAAGCATCCAGTGATCATATTGTGGAAACATATATCAAGGGCACTCGACAGCAAAGGATCCAGCTTTATCGAGTCGTCAAAGTAGGGAAGCTCCTGCACCAAGGTAAGTGGCTCACCCAGGGCCAAATTCGGCAGAAATTTCCTCATATGATGTGGGACCTTGATGCAGGAGCATTGTTGGCAAGCACACGAAGCAAGACCTATCAACACCTGGGAATCTGTACGGGAGCTCAACGTTGGCAGTTATAGCAGATATTTTTTAAGTCCACCTTAACTCAACACTGGAATTAATCTTTTGAGGCACGCTTGAACCCAGCATCGGAATTACACTTTGAGACACGCTTGAACAATTGCGAGAAAAGCAAGAGTTTCCATTATGGATCTGGAATACAAATGGACTAATATAGTTCTAGGATAGGTTTGGAGTAGACAAGTAATCAGGGGGAACCCTAAGAGTCCTCTGAGATAAATAGATTTTTTGTACGCCCAAATGAGGCTAGTTAATTAGTTAGTGAGTTCGGAGTTGCAAGTAAGTAGGAGATTTCTAAATTTTCAGTTTTGTTTGATCACAGTTGTAACCATTTTCACTTTGAATATAATAGAGGAAAATTGATTCAATGCAGTGTGTGGACATTGTTTGAAATTCTCTGTTGTTGTGTTTTCATGGATGAGTAAATGAATTCATTCTGAGTGAATGGAACTGTAAATGCTAGGATAAGTTTCAATTGTTTCTCTTCTGTTGAGGTGGTGCAAGGCGTGCACACAAAATGCAAGGAGTGCGTTAATGGGATGTGTTTTGATTCCGAAGCTTAGAAGATATAACATGAAACTTTCCCTTCGCAAGGACTGCAAAGAGACTGGTTCAAGGCATGTACACTCGGTCGCAAGAGTTCAAAAACTTGCATAAAAATCTGATGCTAGGAGTGCACAGATATGATATTCGACTAAGAGTCAGAGAGGACTTTGCAAGAATTCGAAGAACCAGGAAACGCAAATGCCAGGAGGGCGAGAAGAATTTCTCATCGACAAATCCTTCAGGATCTAAGTTATCAAAATCCTCGAAACGCAAGGAGTGCATGGGTATTTGAAGTCTTCACAAGAATAAGCTCATGAGGAATAACACTTTTCATAAGTGTTAATGAGATCCAAGAATTGGAATCGTCGGAGGAGAAAAGGTTCGACACCTTTGAACGGTTAGAAAATCTTCTAAGTCAAAGGGAACAGAAGCTTAGGAGGAGGAGCGACAGGGGTCGTTGGATCACAGCACAAGGATCAACAACCGTCTGATTCAATACAAGGTGCACGGGCTTTAACACTTAGTACACATAGGATAAGGAACTCGCGAAACCCGAGTTTGCGACTCGATCTTAGCCGTCGATCGAAGGAACATCATGGACCATAGATTTGGTCTTGTCGGGAGTTCGCAACTTGGGAAATCAGAGGTAAGAGCTCTGGGAACTTGTGAAATCTGAGTTCACGATTTAATCTGAGCCATCGGATCAAGGAGAGATCTAGACCATTGATTCATTTCAAGGGAAGGAGATATCGGGAGAAGGGAGGTGAGTGGTCCTCCAACTTTGGAAAGCGTGAAGTCCTGATATGAAAAAATGAGACTAGGACCATTGGATCGCGGGGTTTGCAGATCGTTGATCTAACAAAAAAAACTTCCAAATTCGGGTTTCGGATATCAGTCACCATATTGACTTGATACCAGGATCAAGTCTTCCAAACAAAGCAGCATACAAATTGACACCTTGAGAAAATGAGGAGGTGAAGAACAAAGCCTAGGAATTGTTAGACAAGGGTTTGGTCATAGAGAGCTTGATTCCATGCACAGTACCAACTCTGTTGAGTCCAAAGAAGGATGGAGGATGGAGAATGTGTACAAAATCAAGAGCCATTAACAAGATCACCATCAGGTTTAGATTTTCTTTACCGAGAATGAATGATTTAATGGACTATTTAAGTGGAGCAAATTTATTTCCAAAAATAGATTTGAAAAGCGGATATCACCAGATTAGAATGAGAGAATGAGAGAGGGATTGTTGTTCAAGGGAAATCAGTTGTGCATACCAAAATGCTTAATGAGGGATAACCTTTTGAAGGAAAAGCATAGTGGAAGATTGGTTGGACATTTCGGCCATGATAAAACGTTTGCACAGTTGAGAAGTTCATACTATTGGCCAAGTATGAGAACAAAAGTGATAAATTCTGTGAATAGGTGTAGAATCTGCCAACATGCAAAAGGGAAAATACATAACATCGAATTGTATCAACCATTGCCAATACCAGAGAGGCCTTGGGATGAAATAAGCATGGATTTTGTGTTGGGATTGCCAAGATTGCAAAGAGGATTCGATTCCATATTTGTGGTGGTGGATAGATTTTCAAAGATGGCACACTTTATCCCATGCCAGAAGACCAGTGATGCAACACATGTTGCAAACCTTTTTTTCAAGGAAGTTGTGAAACTTCATGGCCTACCCAGAAGCATTGTCTCAGACAGAGACACAAAATTTGTTGGTCACTTTTGGAGAACACTGTGGAAGAAGTTGGGGACAGATTTTTCCTTCAGCTCATCTTATCACCCTCAGACGGATGGACAGACTAAGGTGGTAAACAGAATTTTGGGAAACTTATTAAGGATTCTAGTCACTGAGCATCATAATCAGTGAGATCAGATTCTGCTGCAAGTATAATTTGCATACAATAACTCACCAAACAGGAGCACTAGAAGGAGCCCATTCCAAATATTGTATGGAATGCAACCCAGGGGAGTATCTGAGTTGAGAGACTTGGAACAGAGTGAGATCAGGAGTGTTGGAGCAAAATATTTTGATGCAAAAATGCAGAAGCTCCATAGCCAGATCAAAGGACAGTTGCAGAGTTCTAACCAGGAGTACAAGCACAGAGCTAGTCAACATCGTAGAGAACTTCAATTTGAAGTGGGAGATCAGGTTCTAGCACATCTCAGGAAATAAATGTTCCCTAGGGGAACATATAAAAAGTTAAAGATGAAGAAAATAGGACCATGTAATATCTTGAGGAAGTTTGATGCAAATGCCTACGAGATTGAGCTGCCAGATGATGTGGGCATATCACCCATATTCAATGTTTTAGATCTGTACCCTTACAGGAAATATCACACAGAGGGATCTGAAGATCAAGAGAAGATTCAGTGGGAGAAACAAATGCCTATAGCATAAAAACCACAGATGGAGAAGATTGTTGATCAGAGGATTGGCAAAAGGACCAGGAGAAAGACCTATTTTGAGTATCTGGTCAAGTGGAAGGGACACCCAATAGAAGATGTCGGTTGGGAAAATGAAGCTGCTATCCAGAAGCATAGAAATTCAGTGCAGGAGCTCATGGACAGGATTTCATGAAGTTTTTTCAAGAGGAGTATGATGCAGGAGCATCGTTGGAAAGCACACAGAGAAAGACCTATTAGCGTCTGGGAATCTGTACGGGAGCTCAACGTTGGCATTTACAGCAAATATTTTTGAAGTCCAACTTAAATCAGCACTAGAATTAATCGTTTGAGGCACGCTTGAACCCAGCGCCGAAATTACCCTTTGAGACATGCTTGAACAATCGTGAGCAAAGCGAGAGTTTCCATTATGGCTCTCGAATACGACTGGACTAAGATAGTCATAGGATAGGTTTGGAGTAGACAAGTAATTAGGGGGAACCCTAAAATCCCTCTAAGATAAATAGAGGTTGTGTATGCCCAAATGAGGCTAGTTAATTAGTTAGTGAGTTGGGAGTTGCAAGTAAGTAGGAAATTTCTGAATTTTTAGTTTTGTTTGATCACAATTGTAACCATTTTCACTTTGAATATAACAAAGGAAAATTGATTCAATGCAAGGTGTGGACATTGTTTGAAATTCTTTGTTGTTGTGTCTTCATGGATGAGTAAATGAATTCGTTATGAGTGAATGGAACTGTGAATGCTAGGATAAGTTTCAATTGTTTCTCTTTTGTTGAGGTGGTGCAAGGCATGCACAAAGAGCGCAAGGAGTGTGTTAACGAGATCTGTTTTGATTCTGAAGCTCGGAAGAGATAACACAAAAATTTTCCTTTACAAGGAGACTGGTGCAAGGCGTGCACAGTCGATCGCAAGAGTTCAAAAACTTGAGCAAATATCTGGTGTTAGGAGTGCACAGATCCGATATTCGACTAAGAGTCAGAGGGGACTTTGCAAGAAATCGAAGAACCATGAAAGGAAAATGCCAGGAGGGAAAGAAGAATTTATCTTCGACAAATCCTTCAGGATATGAGTTATCGAAATCCCCGAAATGCAAGGAGTCCGTGGGAAGTCAAAGTCTTCACAAGACCAAGCTTAGGAGGAATAACACTTTTCATAAGTGTTAACAAGATCCAGGAATCAGACTCGTCGGAGGAGAAAAGGTTTGACACCTTTGAACTCTTAGAAAATCTTCTAAGTCGGAGGGAACATAAGCTCAGGAGGAGGAGTGACAAGGGTCATTGGATCACAATGCAAGGATCAACAGTCGTCTGATTCAAGACAAGGTGCATGGGATTTAATGCTTCGTATACATAGGAGAAGGAACTCGTGAAACTCGAGTTCATGACTCGATCATAGTCGTCGATTGAAGGAAGATCGTGGACTGTATATTTGGTCTTGTCAAGAGTTCGCAACTCAGGAAATCAGTGGTAAGAGTTTTGGGAACTCATGAAATTCGAGTTCACGATTTGATCTGAGTCGTCAGATTGAGGAGAGATATGGACCATTGATTCATTTCGAGGGAAGGAGATATCGAGAGTTCGGATATTAGGATAAGGAAGGTGAGCGGTCATCCAACTTTGTGAATCGCAAATTTTTGATACACAAAAAGGAGACCAGGACCGTTGGATCACGGGGTTTGCGGACCATTGATCTGACAAAAAAAACTCACAAATTCAGGTTTCGGAAGGATGAGAAAGCGAACTTCGCAAGGCACAAAGTCATGAAACACGAAATCGCAAAGCGCTCGGAAGGATCGGCCCATGGTCATAGCGAAGGGTCACATTGGTGAAGTAGAATAGAGGGGCTAGCATGCGCTAGGATCATGTCAGGATTTCAGAGTTTGGGAGAGTTAGGGTGACTCGCACGCAAAGGCCCGATACACGAAATCGTGAAATGCCTTTTGAGTTAGGTGAGTGGTCATAGCCGTGGTCACAAGGAGGAAGGGGCTTAGCCATAGGAGAGCCAGCGCCCAGTTGGCGAGGAAGTTGAACAACGCTCATGAAAGAAACCGCATGTCTCATACGACCTGAGCATTTGGAGGAAGGACCTGTGTAAGTGGGTTTGGGATCTAGCAGAGACCCAAAGATTCAATCAGACTCAGTTTCTTGATCGATCCTAGACCGGGAGGTCACGCAACCCTTAAGAGAGAAGGGGAGTCTGCATCAGACCTCAATGCAATGGAGACCATTGCTTTCTAAGGAGGGAGGATTGATCTAGGTGGATATCAGTGGCCACCCACCTTTTCCAACTAGCTCAAAACAGTTTTCTGGCAATTTTGGTAATTTACTATTTTTAGCAGTTTTCACTTCCAGAGCCATTTTGAGGCCCTAAACGATGTTTTTTGGGAAAATGGGTTTGTAATATTCAATTTCCTTCCATATTTCCCCTAAAATTAATCTCCTCAATGATACCTTTCCACCGGGCTATCATACGCCTAAAACAGAGATCGTATGCAAAATTTATGACCCCGGGAAGTTGATGTACTAACTTACCCAACCGGGGCCCACATGAATTTTGGCGCTTCATATCCTAGGGTTAGGTTTTTGGATGTCTAGGGTTTTTGGCATTCCTGTTTATTGTAAAAAGGCCTTCAAAGCCTCATTGTAATCATCTTCTTTCGAATGAGCGCAATTGTCACATCTCTTCTCAGAGATAAGCTGCCACCATTCCAGCAAGCTTGTTTCCGATGCATTTTACAGTTTCAGCTTATTTCCTTATTGAATAGAAAACCAGTTTTATTGTATCTTTGTTATTTTGTGCTAAGCACCTGTTAATAATCTGTAGTCATTTCGTTCTTCTCATAAAATCCAAATTAGAATCCTAATGCATTGGGTTTGTTATATTAACCATCAGCCTCAGAAAGGAAAATGGATCTATATTCGCTAAAACGCTTCCAACAAGCTGGCCAAAGAGTAGACAAGGAGGTCACTAATTCAATGGAAATATGCTCAATATTACAAAAAGTTGTGCAAGAGCTAATCAAAGGCATTTGACTACCTCAATTAGACGATCTTCGTAGAAATTTGGTCATGGAAGAACTAGTGGATAAAGTTCAAGATAGCACGAGTCATAGAAAACCTATCGTTGAAACAACCACTATGGTTACTACTTATTTTATAGAACAACATCTCTTACAGCCAACTAAAGTGCAAACCATGATCCAATATTTCATGGCTACATTTTCAAAAGACATGAGCCCCCTTGAAGATAACATAGTTATGCATAATGCAACACTTGAAGGATTGATTTATCGCAAAATTAGATCTTTGTGTGATCAACTAGAGGTGTGGAAAACATATCTTAGAGACAAAAGTTATTAAATAAAGATGAAATAGCAATCATAAATTGCTATTACCTATCTCCTATTTTGTCTTTTTCTCAACTAACCCCAATTTTGTCCTCATTATGTACACTTGTCATTAGGCAAAATGAAACTCAAAATTTTTGTAATAGCTTCTTTAGAGGGAATACAAAGAGTCACCTAGGAGTTACTAGTGATAGTATATAATATGGAAGATTCCCATTTAGTAGGGGCTCTTAAAGCATTGTATGGACTCAAGAACTGTTTCAAGGACATATACCGTGTTAATGAATATTGAGAATCCCTCGTGGCCAATTTTTGAAGGAAGACAAATCTATGTGTGAAGTTGTCTTTGTTGTGAAATTTTTCAAGTGGGATGTATGTTATTTACATGGACTGTAAGAATGATTTTTTGCCTATGGATTGATCTTATGCACTCTATGTTATTCTGCAATTTTGATTATTCTTCCATATAGATTTAAGTCCTGATATTGTTGAGTTGTTAATGTATGCTGAAATATAATTAGACTATTATGTTTGTATGTATGTATGCACTTGTTTTTTATTCTGCACTTCTATTTCAGCTACCTGTGTGGAGGTTTTATGCAGATTTTGGTCTCATTTACAGTTCACCCGATTACTTTAGTAAGCTCCTAGATAGGATAAGGTAGGATATATTAGTGATAGATTAGTTTGCTTTCAATACATAGTATTCATCTACATCTTCACATTCCATACCCATCCATCATCCACCTTCATCGGTAGACCGGACCATAACCGGTAAAACCCAAAAAACAACAATACAGTCAGGTCGATTTCTGCATGGGTCTCCTAAGCCAAACTGTGGATAGTCTAGTTGGTACTGTGTACTGGGGAGTACCCCTTACTATTGTCAGGTGAATTTTGCCCCGTCAACACCTTTTTTTTATTGGTTCTTTCATAATGCAATGTAATGCCAAATAGTATAGTATGAATTTGGTAAGTGCTTGGTGACATCAATATTTTGTAAAACAATATTGATTAAATTCACTAGTTGTAACCGTTTCCCATCATTACAATAGATTATACGATTGAGACTTAAGATTTTCCTTATTTTTAAAAATTACATTTTTTTTATGAAATTTAAAAGTAAGAAGGATTCTTGGCAAAGGAACATCCTTCTAATCAGATCAAATTATATAATTTTTTTAATAGAAAGCACCATGTGTGGATTTATCTTGGCCTGACTTCATGATGCATCAATAATTTTTCAATAGAATTTAAATTATCAAGTGGTCAAC
>JZKD02S1340902.1:146157-202912 GCA_000966675.3 Picea glauca
CGTTGGAAGACCAATAGAGAGGATATTGTTAAACAAATGGTGGGTCTTCCTCCATGAAAGGTCTGTAAAAATATTCAGAATTTCCTGTTGGGCTAACTTCATTTATCTACCACTGTCCCTTAGCCAGTCAAAGGCCCGTCTTAGATAGAGAATATGCTTCCCTGTTAATTTCCCTGTAGACATGCCAAACAAATATCAAATCATCAATTTCCATAATACTGTGAACTTCCTCAAGAAGGGAAAGAAGTTGTAAATTGTGGCATTGTTGTGACTTTGTTTCTGAGTTAATCACTATTATTGAATCACCAAAATCTTGTAAGTCTTTCACCCCCTTTTCCAGAGAAAAAAGAAGCACAAGCTTAAAAGATTATAGTTCAACAAAATTGTTTGTTCCACTTCCAAATCCCATTGACATTTTAAAGAAATGATTCTCAATGAGGAAAATAATGGCACCCCCCGTAGAGAATATTGTTTCTTTGAGAAGCCCCATCAAAATAAGCCCAAGACTTTGATTTGTCTATCTGAATCTCATAAAAAACTCTTTATGGGTGAGTTTATTTTTCTTATTTTCTTGCGAAAAAAAAGGAGAGGATATTTAATCCTTGAGCAACTACAAAATCATGAGTTGTAACTTTATCTTTGAATATGGCATTATTCTGAGCTAGTCAAGCACCCCAGCAAAGAATCAAAGGTAAGGATTTTATATCTCTAAAGGTGGGGTTGGAAACCCAAGACTGTCATGCCTACTCCACCATAGGGCCATTCCATAGGCATACTTTGTTTAAACTTGATGAGGCCTCCTACCAAATCTGAGATACAAAAGGGAAATTTATAAAGAGATGCAAGGTCGTCTCACTGTTGGATTTACATAGAGAGAACCACCCTGGCCCTTTTATTTGCATGTTCTTCATTTTATCCCAGGTTGGAATTTTGTTTACAATTAAACACCACATAAAAATATTTCCTTTGATCAGAAATAGAACCTTCCAAATCCCTTTCCACCACCAAAGAGGCTCTCTTATATGATGAGACACATTTAGCTTAATATAGCCAAGATTTGGGGTATATATTCCCAGGGGTGCATGTTGCCATATCAGCTCATCTTAATGCTCAAGAATTATAATATGAGTTTATTTCAAAGAACGTGTGTAATATTTCCATTGTGAGGTTGTCTCCTCGATCAATCCAAAGTGATTTGGTTCAAACCATTATTGACCCCAGATAGTGGTTCTAATAGAATCAACAACCTAATTAGGTGAAAGAAACCTTGGCCCTGAAGACTTTGAATCACAGCTGGATTCAAAATATGAGATCTTCCACTCCCAGACCAAGTGGTCCGCACCAAGGCAAACCTTTAGACCATTTCCTACCCGCCATGCAAAACCTTACCCCGACAACTTCAAAGGACTTAACTAAAACCTTCCATATTATAGAACAAACTAAGAATCGCTTCAAGCATAACCTGATCTAATCCAATACAAAATTTGGATGAATATACTTTTGGGTAACAATGCTGGTCCACAGACTAGAGGTAGAGATTAGTCTCTAGACTGATTTTTCTGCAAGAACCTTTGAAAAGAGAAATATATTCTTGAAACCCCAACCTCCCAAAGCCTTCGGTACTGCACATATCTCCCATTTAACCCAAGGCAGGACAAATTTTCATCCGAACTTAATTTTCATGCGAACTTTCCCACAAGAATTTAAAACATAACCTCTAAATCCTTTCCAAAACTCCTTTTGGAATCTAGGTTAGAGATATCCAATATACTGGGATCTCTTCCAAAATTGATTTGACTAGCACTAGTCGGACCGCACGCGAAATCCAACGGAAGCACCATACCATTAACCTTTTCTCCAACTTTGTTATTAACCAGTTCCAATCCAATTTATGGTAGCAATTTGGTTTGAGATGAAATCCCAAGTATTTCATACCCACCTCCAGATATTTCACTTCAAAAGGAAAAAGAGTTTTATAAAAAGTTATATCTTCTTCCCCCATCACATTGATTGATAAAGTACTCTTTCCTTTATTGATTTGCATACCCGTCACTTTGGAAAACAAATTTATTAAATTGTATAAAGCCTCTGCATCACTTCTCAGTCCATCACATAAAATCAGCACGTCGTCTACAAAAAGTAGATGTGATATATAAAGGGTTTGTGAAATTTGAACACCCCAGAACAAACCATCTGATTTTGCATGGGCTAGAGAGTGACTTAATCCCTCAGCCACAAGAAGAAAGAGTAATGGGGATAAAGGAAATCCCTATCTTAAGCCTTTGCCTGCTTTGAAAAAAGGGGAGGCAGATCTGTTGAGGGGTCAGAATTCCCTTTGACTCAACAGTAGGAATTGTACCCTCCAATGAGGCCCAATTAGACTCTTCAACGTTTAATAGTAGTGCAATTCCCCAAATCAATGATATGGAAAGTTTCAATGGGATTTAACAGTGATGTGTGTGTGTGTGTGTGTGTGTGTGTGTGTGTGTGTGTGTGTGTGTGTGTACCTTTCAAATGTTTCCTCCTAATAAAGCAGATCTCTTTTGGATTATTTTACTATGCTTTTATAATGTGTTGAAATACAAGTAATAATAATGAAAAAATGACCTATCTGGGAGAAGATCATGTCTTGGGATAACCTTTGTGCCACAGTATGCGAATAAAAACTGCGTGAAGTCCAGATTAGAAATAATACCATCACTTTTCCAGAACATTAGATATTATTTGAGAGAAAGTTTGAAAAAGAGTACGCATGCAATATAATAGTGGCTGGAAAATAATTTCACCACACCTTACCACACATCACATGTTAAACATTATTGATTCACTTTCATTAGTTTGAAATAAAGAATTGTAAAGCATTCTAAGATAACTTAAGAAATAATCATAACAGATCTTACTCAAGACAACAACAAATATCGAGATGAGAATGGAAACAATCCATAGGTTCAATCACATTCACATTTTAGATGAAAATGATTTTGGTTCTACATAGAAATTCTGAATTCAATAATATTTCTCTGAGAAACAGATCTCTTACAAAATAAAATCCTCTATTCTATGCAAAAACCATCTTCCTTAATACATGGTCGATGTATTTATTTATAAAATTAATTTGTCTAAAAATATCTACTACGTTGAGTCTTATCAAATAAACAAAAGCAAAGTGGACTTAATCCATGTGTCCTTCTCTTGATATCTTTAGTTGTCTTGATGTTCTACTGCAGTGGATTATTCCTATCATATTTTGACCACTGGTAAAATAGCTCTTCGCATTTGTTGGCATAAGTAAACATGTGTTGGTATATTTGTGTGCTAAGGATCTCTTTCATCTCCACCACACGTTTCTTGTATTTATCCAGTTTGGCACTTAACCACTGTATAACTATCGATGCTCTGATCGGGGGCTTCATGAACTTCTTCATCTATTATGGGACAAGGGTTGATATATATAAAAGTTATGCTTCACACACCTAGTCATGTTGAGTGTGTTTCCTGACTATGTCATGCAAGTCTATGAATCACTCAGGTTGGTTGAACTATAGTAGATGGATATCTCTCATTTCCTTATTTATTTTCTCACAGCTTTTCACAAATTCTTCCCATCTTTCTTGCATTTTCTGATGAGGTTCCTGTACCATTTGCATCTAGTGTTCTGCTGCCAATTGTATTTTGGTGATACTATGATCTGTGAGTACCTGAATACCATGTTATTTCCTGCCTCAACCTGTTTGCACTTCTCTGATGTGCTTAATCTGCTCCAAATATTGGTATTCCTTTTCATAACATCTTTGTGTATCTTTATAGGTCACCAGTCCCATAAGAGTGTCTTCCCGATAATATACTATTTGGGATGTGAAAATATCCCTTTCTGATTTGAATCCACTATACACCTCCATGAAATCACCTCTTAGAAGTATTATTTCCTGAGTGGAGTCCTAATAATACTTTGCTTGATGATGAAGATGCTCTAACTCCTTTCTCATAGAAATCACTTCTCGTTCATTCCTTTTTGCTCTATCCAAGGTGGCAGCAATTATATCCATCCCAACTCCAAGCAGCTCGCTCACCCTGGTATTTAATGTATCAAATAAAGTTTCTTATGTGGTTACAAACAGAGTATTATCTAAAGTGAGCCTCATTATTTTAACAGTTCTTTTCATTATTGCCTTTGTTTTCTTGTCATAAGAGATAGCTTGCACATCATCAACCTCATCAATAGGTTCAGGAATCTATTGATCTCCCCAAGATAGGGTATTTCCCAAGCGCCCTGGAGTATAGAAATGTTTTGTAATAGGTTCCTTCCCCTTTACATGGTAGGTACTTGACTGCAACATTCTTTTATTAATGTCTTCTCTTGTGTCAAAGTTATAGGCGATTGTTCTTTATTTTTTGTTGTCTCTCTCAATTCATCATAGGGAATGTCCTCTATGAGTTTTGGTGATGAGGCTCGTTGTTGGTCAATTCCAGGTGGTGGTGTTACTGTACGAGGTGGGGAATCAGATGGAAAGCCTGCAGTCACTGTATTTTCTATTGATGGGACATTGCTTTCTTTTTGTTCATACTCCCCTTCTTTTTCTTCTTCATTGTCACCCTTTTCAATACTCCCATCACCCTTTTCTGCTCTGAATGTATTTTATGCATTAGGTTGTTCATTACCAGTATCCCCATCATTACGAGGTGATATTGCCTCATCTAAAGTTTGAGTTCCCAGTTGTGGAGAAGTCACACTATCATGGGTGATTTCAATTGCTATGTCTCTTCCTTCTAGATTTTGTAATGGTCCTTCTAAGGTCAAGGTAAACATTTCTCCCAACCCTTACTCATAAGTGATAGGTATTGAGGCTATGTAAGATGTTTCTTAACCTTCATCATCATCATATATGCTTATTAAATTGATAAGGACCAGGGATACACATGTTCTGGCTTATGTCCTTGACAATATTTGTGGCATTCTAGCTATTGTAGGTTGCTCCACTTGGGTTTGTAGCGAACTTGGATCGTCCTAACTGATTATCCTCTCTAGTGAAGTTGCTTCAGTAGTATTTGGCTTGGTCGCATGAGTGTTTGTCTCAACTGGGAAAATCCTTGGAGGTTCTAAAGCTTGAAGAAAACGGGTTTGTCTCATTGTTTGCATAACCCTTTTTGCCTCGGCGATGAGCATTGTCCTCTTCTTTGTTGCTTCTTGTTGACTTTGTTGCTTTTGAAAGTCTTGGACAATTCTATCTAAAAATAATAAAATGTATCCTAGCTATGAACTCATCACATATCATAGTGTAAAATTTCTTATACCTTTTTTCCTATAGGATGCTAAAATACACATGTATAGGTAACTCAACGATATGTCAGCTTAGATTCATACGTGAGAAAACATTTCTTGCGCAGATTATGTCCAGCAATAAGGATGGCATAAAAAAGGATGGTGTTTCACCTTCTTATGTTTTTTGAACCTGTTGAATAGTGATGCTCAATTTCTTTGAAATAATGGCCCCCCAGTTGAAACTAATTCCATAAATCATGATCGTATATTCCAAGGGCATCTAAGTTTATGAAAATATTGAACAATCCTTTTCTCCATACAATCGACATATCAACGTCATTATTACATGTATGGTTCCCTAAGATTTGTTTTGTTGTACCAGTCAATGGTCCTATTTAAGAATCTCTTTTCCTCCCTCCACCAAGAAGATAATAATTGGTTGGTATTATCACATTCATAGAACTTGACCACAAAATCAGTATTTGGTCTTTCTTTAGGGTCTCTGAGATTGTAATAATTTTGCACCTATACTAGAAAGAATACACCAATGCATTCCCCTTCCACATTATTTATTACACATTTCTCAGTGTCTATATGGTCAATTATCCATCCTAGGGTCTCTATGCAAGGAAAAACGGGAGTTTGACATGCCAACTTGTGTAAGGACGGTCGTCTAATATTTGGAAAAACTTGGTCATCGAGTTCCTTGACCCCTAAGACACTATGAGGCATAAAGTCTGGAAAATATTCCTAATGAATTTTATTATAGAGATTACCCCAAGGTGGAAGGATTACCTTATATGTGTTTTTTCCCTCTATATCTATGAACTCTAGTGTTTGAACGAACTACTTCTTGGTCTTCATTCGAATCAGAGGTTCTACTTTCGGTGAATTCCAACTCTCTTGTTACCATTGGACTTCATCCTTCACCAACTTCCGACTCTTTCCCTTTGGGTGTCGTCGGTAAGTGTCTAGTTACTGACCTTTGAGGAGGCATCTTTCCTGCATGAGAATTCCACCATAAGCCACAAGCGATTATAAAAGATAACAAAAATTTTGGAAATGTATAACACCCAAAAAATTCACAACAGAATTTAACGCTTACCTCCTTTGCAGATAAACTTGGGCTTGCTAGTGTTTCCACGAACCAACGTTGGGGGTAGGCTCCTCGGTGGATTTTCTCTCCTCCTCTTGATAGAAAGGCAAGTTTCTTGAACAAAATGTGAAATTGGAAAAGAAATGTTACTAAAGATTCAAATTTATATATCCCACAATCTTACCTTGTCACGTATAGTATTTAATTGGATGGAGTACAACATGATATTTGCAATCTTCATAAATCAAAATAGGATCCGCGCCATGATTGGGAGTTAATGTATTTTGATCAGATGGCGTGAAGGCTCATTGTTTCTAGTTCATCGACGATTTCAAATTTTGAATTTATCAGCATGCAGTATCAGAGATCGAGAGTATTCGTTAAGTGTCATTTTCCTTTGATAGAATACTGTCGACACCGACAAATGTCTAGCGAGGGATCCTTAAAAAATTTGTTCATGTATCGTGGGTTTCGATGGGAATGACATGACAAGAAAACTGGCATTTCGTGTTCATCGGTGACCCTAACCTTTGAGTTAACATTTCTAGAATTTTTTCAAACCTTGTGATAATCCTCTGCACTAGTTATTTTAGATAAAATCTTCGTCCGACAACTAGATCTATGTTTAAATGGATGGATGGCTCTGATTCGCCCAGAAATAAAAAGGACGGTCGAGATCCCTTCGTAGTATGGAAGTCAGGGAAAACATGTATGTTAAGTGAATTATTATGTTAAAACTTGTCGATGGTTGATGTGTGCATTGGCATCGGAAGTTCGCTTTGACCCTTACGCTCTTCTTCTATTGGTAGAAAACTTCGACGTCGGCCTTCATTACCGTACAGGATGACGTAGATGTGATGATGTGGCAGATGACATGTAAGATAAAATGGAAATATGGTTAGTCTACATGGAAATACATGTGGCATGAGATGTGGGGCTGACATGGACCCCTAATCAGACGAGATCGAATCATTCTTAAAATCATGGATCAACAGTCCAGATTCAACAACATTAGACTCCTTTCTCGCATCAACGATCATGATTTTACTTAATCATTTATTCTTCTTAGCATCGATGGTTCAGTTAATATCTTTCACAAATTACGCAACTTCTCTTGTTAGCGCAGACACTTGATACGCACATCGGTGATTGACAGTTTTAGTCATTTTTCTTAACAATTGCTTAAAACTTCATCAACGACGATCCATACATCGATGGTTACTAAAATTGTCTATCGGGGGGTTGGGACATTTACAGATTTGGTTTGTTTGCACATCATTTTAAGAAAAGCTAAGTTTAGAACCCCTTTCGCTCGTTCATTAGGATTCCTATGTTCCCTTCCCTCAAAGCAAACTTACCTGATGATAGCATTTTCTTCAAAAAGAGACAAGCAAGAGTAAAGGGGAAAACAAAAAAAAACATAAATGAAACAAACCCAAGGTGAAGCAAAAATAAGGTTGTACCCACAATATATATATATATATATATATATATATATTAGGATTTGTTGAGTGTTCAACAAAGGGTGATTCTCTGGGCGAAAACTGAATCTCTGCTCCCTTCCTTCCCTTGATTGTTGCAAATGGTTTGAGAGTCTCTTTGAATTCAAGATGTTATTCCCCAAAACTTACCCACAAGATTGCATACACATTTTCTCGGGTTTGTGTGTCCTTGCTTTCCCATGGGGTTTTGCTATTTTCAATCCTCTTTCTTCTCAACAAGTGATCCATGCCTTTATCAGATGAGAGCTAGGTCAGGGCACCCACTGATAAGATGATGTTTTATTATTTATACTTTAGATTACAAACAACCCCCTTCACCGTGTTTCTATGTTGCCAACGAGCGTCCATAGCCCTGACAGAGTGGCCACGATATCACATACCTTTCTCTGCTGCCAGCGAGCATCCTTAGCCCCAACAGAGATATCTACATACCCTCCTGAACTTTGCACCTCAGTTTATTTTGAGAAAAACATTTCTTTTTATAGTTGTTGTATCACATGAATACCCAGAATGAGTCTGGGAGGAGGATACCTATTTATTAAGGAGGATAAAAATCCCTTATTTGTTCCTCGACCTTCTTTAAAAGTATGGCATTTTCCTGCTCTATCTGGGGAATTCGGATCATGCTTTCCATCATACCATTATTCTCTTAGATTCATCGGCCCACGGGACAATCATTCTACCATTCCCCCAGGTGATGTGCACACAAAGATGTGAGATAGTTTCCAGAAAAAGAAAACATGTGGTTGGGATGGTACATCTCCTTCCCTTGCATGTACTAGTAGGTTAGGAGGAGAGTCTACTTTGAAAAGTTTCCCCAAATGAAGAGTAACAAGATCGAGACAAAAATAAAACAAAATCAAATCATGGAAAAGACAAACCAAACAAAATGAGAAAGATATAAACCTTGATCCCAGAACAACCCTTCATCAAACCAAACCCAAAAAATGCAAACCTTATTGTATTAAAATGACAAAAGCCCTGTCTTTTTTTTTAAAGGAAAAAAAAATTAGGTCTTGGCCATTGATCGGGAAAGCATCAAGTTCCCCCCTCAAATTTTGCAAATGATATGTGCCAACCCCAATTTTCTCGGCTACCTAAAAAGGACCGAGCCAAATGTTCTGCAATTTTGAGTGATTTCCTTTGGGTTCATTCATATTATCCCATTTCAAGACTAGATCTACTACTTCAAAGCTTTTATCTTTTGCTTTATGTTTATCAAACCATTTTTTGACCAACTATTGATGAGCAAAGAACTTCTTTTTAGCATTTCCCCTTTCTTCCTTGAGCATAAGGAGGGTATCTATTCTCTGTTGCATAATAGATGACAGCTGACCTCTTGATGCCTGAGAGAGCTATAAATATGGAAGATATAACCCAGTTGGGAGGATAGCTTCTTGTCTGTATATTAGAAAATATGGAGAATTTCCCAAAGCCTCTTTGGGTGTCACCGTGTCAACCCATAAAGCATTATAAAGTGCATTATTCCAATTCCCTTGGTTTTCTATGACAGTATTTTTTAGGATTCTCACCAGGTTTTTATTAGTTGATTCTGCAACCTTGTTCCCCTATCGAGACTAGTTCGCAGAGTATTTTATGATGATTCTATTTTCAAGAGAAAACTTCATCAATAGTGTGGAGGAAAAGTAAGCAGTGTTGTCAAAGACTAGGACCGAAGGTACTCTGAACCTTGTTATTAAGTGTTGTTCCAGGAATTGGATCACTACCTTTTCATTAACATGAGTGAGTGGAATGACTTTTGACCATATTGTAAAATAAACTGTGGTTGTCAGTATATATTTATGTTGTTTAGAAGAGTTGGTATTAATTTCTCCTATGACATATATTCCCCATTGTTCAATAGGCCTAAACATGGTTACTGGTTGAAGTGGGATAGATGCCTTCTTCTCTTTCCCGACGCTTAGTTGATAGGTTTTACATCTTCTCGTGAATGCGTGAGAACCCCTAAACAAAGTGGGTCATTAGTACCTTGCCCTTAAGATCTTATTAGTAGCGGTTTCCCCTGCAAAATTCCCACCTATTGGTCCATCATGAAGTTCCTTTAATACTTTTTCGGCATCATCCTGCTAAAGACATATAAGTAGTACTCCATCATAATTCATTAGAAAAAGCACAGAATTTATAAGGCGGTATTGAGCATATTTTAGCCTAACGGCTCTTCTTTCTCTAGGATTTAGATTTTCAGGGCATGTCCCATGATAGAGAAAATAAGATAGATTTGCATACCATGAGTCTTGATCGGGTGGTAAGTATAGGACTTCACTACACCATAGAGATAATTCATTTTCCCAATTGGAATCTTCTTAATCAGATCGGTCATGAGCTATTACGGCGAGTTTGCACAATCCTTGACCTTTGACTATCTTGGTCGGTTTTATATCTAGGTTGAATTATTGAAGTACAGCCATCCAATTTCCCCTTCTCTCACCTATTTCTTGTTGAGTGAACAATGATCAGACAGCGGGATGAGGCACTATGACTTTAGTATGAGTCTTTAGGATATATGATTTGAAATGTTTGACTGCTTTATAGAGTGCATATGATTTCTTGTCTATGGCAGGGTAATTAAGCTCTCTCCCTTGTAATTTAGTGCTCATGAATGAAACCGGTGCTTCAATATTTTCATCATCATTTTGAGTAAGGATTGTAGCTAATGATTGATCTGATGCGAAAGTGTAAAAGAAAAAATATTTACTAAAATCTGGGTTGCCTAGAACAGGGGCTTGTGATATAGCAGTTTAAGTTTTTCGAAGGATTATTTCACCTCATTCGTCCACTTAACTTCAATGTCTTTGTGTATCATACTCCGCAAGGGTTTTATTATCTCTGTAAAATCCAGGGTGAAATTTCTCGCGAAGTTAATCTTCCCAAAGAAAGATTGCATAGCCTTCTTATTATGAAGTCGTGGTAGTTGTGAGATAGTCTTTATTATGTTCAGGATCGATATGGATACCATCCTTAGAAATGATGTAACCCAAGATTTTTCCCTCCTCTACTCTAAATATAGTCTTCTTTGGATTCAAAGATATCCAATACTTCTGGCACCTTTCAAAAATTTGTGTGATATGGGAAATATGGTCAACCTTGTCCTTGGAGTAGACAGTAATGTCATCTAGGTACACTACCACAGATTTGTGAAATCAGTCCCTGAAATGCCACATCCATGGCTCTTTGGAAGGTGTCCCCTGTGTTAATTAGCCCAAAAGTCATGTGTTTGTAAGAGAATGTTCCCCATTTCATTCGGAAGGTTGTTTTCAGTCTATCCTCTTTTGATACCAGCACTTGGTTACATCCCGAGAAATCACACATAAGTGAGAAGATCCCTTCTCTCGATACGCTCTGCAATAGTTGTTCCATAGGAGAGATAGGGTAGTTGTCTTTTGTGGAATCCCTATTTAAATTTCTCAAGTCTACACATAAGCGAATTTCCCTTGACTTTTCTTAACATGAACTAGATTGGATACCCATGCAGAATGCCTTACTTGGAGTATTATTTTTGAATCTAACAGTTTCTTGAGTTCTTTCTGCATCAAGGGTTCGAGAGATGGGTGAAATTTTCATAACTTTTGTTGGAAGGGCTTAACTTCAAGTCTTAATGGGATAATATGTTGAATGATCGTGGTGTCATGCAACTCTTGATAAGACCATGCAAACACATCATGATACTATTTGAACAATTTTAGGTAAGCCTTCTTCTCTCCAGGGGAAAATGATCTTCCAAGGTTGATGTTTCGGGGGTTGTCAGCGGTTCCCAGATTTATGACCTCGTAAGAGGGACAAGAACTATCGGTCTTAACATTTTTTGGTTTCTTAAATTTTTTTGGCAAATCGAACAGGTTCTCAAGATTAACCACTCCCTGGGGCACAATGTGGAGCTTAGGTTGAGTCGGTTCGTTACTTCCTATTGAATTAGGGTCTTGATTATCATGTTCTGTCATATTTTTTTGGAAAACCTCATCATGAATAACCAAGTCTCTAAAATTTTCTCCATTAGTCAAAAAGGATATAATATGTTCATCTCATTCAAATACCCTCTAGTTAGTGATGTTATCTAGAACCAAAGGCTTGTATAGTAATTCTATGGCAAATCTAGAGGTTTCATAATCCTCTAAGGGAGACAACCTTGAGGTGGCAGTGGCCAATGAGTCGGATAATATATTTTTGGATCAAGGTATAGCGGTGATGTTGAATGCTTGGAATTTTTCTATGAGCCTACAAACCTCCTGTGGATAATTTCTCAGATGGGGGGAATTACAATGGATCGTGTTCCTTACCTGTCTGACAATGATTTATGAATCATCAAAAACATTAGTTCCTTGATGCCAAAATCAATAGCATTTTTAATTCCTTGGACTAGTGCTTCATATTAGGTAGTGTTGTTAGTGCACTCAAACTCCAATCTACAGGATAAAAAATTGTGCTTTCCTGTTGGATTGATGAAAATGCATCATGCACCAGCCCCTTCCTGAGACTTGGATCCATCAAGAAAAAAGTCTAGATCTCAGAGACAAAGTTTGGCACCCTTTGTCCCAATCTATTTCAGGATCTGGGTGTCAATTGGTTGGTATTGGGCATGGAAAATCTTCTCAGGTTTGTTGCATGTCTCAATTAGTTCAGGGTATTCATGAAGCGATAATTATGATTTCTGTGAGAATAGTAATTTGAACGAGCAGGGTGAGAAATTACCAAAATTTGAATCACACGAGTAAATACCTAAGACTGTGATCCAGATTTATGAATGGAATGAAATGAAACCACGGATTTATAATGTTAACACAGAGACACAATGAATAATAATAGAGATACAGTAAAACTTGACTTCTATTAAATAAGAAATATGCTAAAAACTGTAAAATGCAGGTTGAAAACAAGCTTTCTAGAATGGTGGCAACTTATCTCTGAGAAGAGATGCGGCGGCTATGCTCATTCGCAAGAAGATGAGTACAATGAGGATCTTAAGGCCTTTTTACAATAAACGTGAATTCCAAAACCCTAGACATCTAAAAACCTAACCCTAGGAGATGGCGCGCCAAAAGTCATGTGGGCCCCGTTGGGGTAAGTTAGTACATCAACTTCTCGGGGTCATAACTTTTGCATACGATCTCTATTTAGGACACAAGATAGCTCGTTGGAAAGGCATTGACAAGGAGAATCATTTAGCGGGCTCAAAAAAGAATCATTTAGGCCCTCAAAATGGCCCCGGAAGTTCAGGAGCTGAAAAACTGCTGAAAATAGTAAGTTGCCAAAAAATTGTTTTGAGCGAGTTGGACAAGGTGGATGGCCACCAAGATCCTCCTGGATCAGACTAGGAATTCATTCGATGAAAATTCATTAGGATATTCCAATTATGTGACAATATGTTTCAAATATTTCTCTCGGTTAATCTTGATTATGTTAGAGTTCCCCTTCAAAGGTAGCCATAAGTGGGACCAATCTGTACTAAAATACCCATGCAATTTCTCAGACCAATCCCTACTCAAAAACATCCCATAAGCCTCCATAATATCTATGATTATGATATCTATGACCTAATGGAATTTTGGGTTTGAGGAAATTCAAATCATAACATCCTTTAATTCCCTAATCACCTTGACCTCAGTTCTATCTAATTGAATAATACGTGTGTCACTTTTGGTAGGGGTAGCATTTAGTTTCTTGCATATCGATAAAGGAATAACATTTGAGGAAGCACCTGAGTCAACCAAACAATTGTGCAAGTTTTTATTATAAATTTAAAGTGTTAATGAGAAAGGTGGGACAGATGTTTGAGGCTTCTTATCGATTGTTGTTGCATTCACATCAGGTTTCCAGATAATCCCTAAACTTCCTTTATCTTCATTAGGATTTGGTATTGGGTTTAACATAGGTGCACTATCCTCATCCAAGAATTGTAACAGTAAATCCTTTTGTTGAGGAATCCTACAGAAATCCATCACTGAAATATTAGCCCTCAATTTATTCAGGTCTTCTACCACATTATAGTCTAGCTTTGTTATTTCACGAGACGGGAACTTTGGTCCAAAATGGAGTGGTGGGGTTTGTCGAGCTGAGGAATAGGTTTTTCATATTTCTTAGGAGCTTGTGAAATGACAGGATGATTTTGTATGACGGGGGCCTTGCTCCTAGTTTGGACTGCCAGTACATCTCGAAATTCCTTACCTTCTACAAGAGTTTCAAAAGATGAGGTATTAGTGACATCCCATAGAAACATAGTTGTTTGTTCAGGAGGTTCCCTTTCCACATTTTTCATGGTGCTCAGAGTATAATCATTGGGTTGTTCAGTTATAATGAAAACATCAAGAACTAGTTTTCCAACAAATTCGTGCCATTTACCCAATAAGGACAATTCTTTTCTGAATGATGTTCTTGATGGTATTTGCAGTATGAATCGGAGGCCACCTCTCCAAAGTCAATGTTCAAGTTAGTAGGAGGGGGTTCTAAATCCTTAAACGGTGGATTTTTCCTGAAGAAGTGTTTGTAAGGCCCGATGTTTGATGTTCCTTCCCCTGGATTTATCTTCATGTCTATAATTTCGTTGGACAACTTCTTAACCATCCTTTGTAAGCTCTCCATATATGTATTGTCTTTTTCAATGTGTTGTTCATCTTTTTTACCAGGAGGCCTTGTCAACATAAGTCCCCATCTGGGTGTCTGTGATGTTTCTTTCTTTGATAAAGAGATATAGTTTTCTTTGCAGCCTTTCATTTGAAATTCAAGAATTATGGCCTCCTCAAAGTTTTCAACCAGAGTTGGTTTGGCGGCCCTCTTTACGAACATGGAAATAGATGTTGGTAATGCATTAACATACACTTCAATTTGTAGTTCTTGAGTGGGCTTGGCATCTGTTTGAAACTTGTTGAGGATGGTTTTGAAACGTTGGTTGAAGTCCTTGAATTTTTCCTTGGGGCCCATGGTGGCAGCAAAAATTTGGGCCATCAGGGTCCCGATAGTCATTTCTTCAGAAAAATTATCAAGGAAATCTTTCTGGAACTTCGTCCAACTGTTATTAGAACCAACTGGGAGATTGAAATACCACATTGAAGTTGAAATCTTAAACTTGTAGGGGAACAACCTACATACTACGTCTTCATGTTGTACATTCATTAATTTGATCGCTAATATGAATTTTTTGATATGATCTTCGGGTAGGCCGGAGGTTTCAGGGTCAAATTTTGGAAGAAGTTTTTTTGGGTGGCTAGGAAAATGATGTAACCTTCTTGGTAAGACTAGCACATCCCTTGACAATCATGGTTGGTTATTTACCAGTTGGTGATGAACTTCTGGGACCTCCTTGTTGTTGTCTCCCATGTTATCATACTCAATGTCTAAGTTTTTTGAATTGGAGCTTTCTCCTCTAGACTCTGAATCCTCTACGTCAAAGTAAGCACTTGTGGGTGGTGGGGTTACAAGAGGAATTTCAAGAATGAAACTAAGAGGTTGGTCAATTTCAGTAAGGGAAAAATCTACCAAATCTTCAACTGTATGAACAAAGGTGTGCTATAGAGTGTCAACCACCAGTCTAGCAGTTTTCTTTCTACGTAGAAGAAACGGAGCTAATGGTAATTCTCTGATATATTGAGTCTAAGCCCTAGTAATCCTTCTAAATGTGTTGACTTCATCATGCAGGATTGTGTAGTGTATTTATTGGTGAAGGTATGAACCGTCTTCCACTTGCACTGACTCACTTGTGGTTGGGGCACCTTCAGTATTAGGGCTATCCTTGACAAGATTATCCATGCATGTGGGTTGTTGTTGGCCCTTGGTTATGGAAGTTAGTGAATATTAAGGCAGAAAAGGCGAAATGTGAACTGCGCGGAAGACACGATGATTGTTATTAGGTCGAAGTGAGAAAAAGAGTAGAAAAGATGGAGCGAAGTAAAAGGAAGCAATTCGTTGGATGAGGAGATCGAGGATGACAGATCGGCAAGGAATATGGATAATGGACAACTCAGCAAGCGAAAAAATCCACCGTTGGATGCTTTGGAGCACCATGCGAGAAGGAAGGAAAGACAGGTTGGTGAAGCCATGAAAATGCGGGTCAAGTTGACCTAGGCTTTTAGACACCTAGGTTTTTGGTATCTACGGTTTTGACACCTAGGTCTCGGCCTAAGGTTGTTGGTGAGCTATTGTAATGTACAAATAAGAACCTAAATGAGAGAAGAGGGTTCGTTCTAGTTTTATTATTGGCATGAGCGACTATTGTGTGAGAGAGAGAAGTGATAAGTGTAAGAGCCTTCTGGTATTGTAAGATCTTCATCTAGGTGCGGAGATCGGTCTTACAGCTAGGTGCGCAGGAAGGGGGAAGATAGAGAGGAGAAGAAAGAATATCCGCTAGCTAAGAGCGCAGACAAGAACTGCATGCTTCATCTTTATATATTATAAAGCACAGTTATGTGGACGTCGCTCTAGGGAGAGGGTGAACCATGTATATATTGTGTTGTGTGTGATTGATGCTTTGTTCCTTTCCCTTTGATATACTGTTATTGCATTATTGTGTTAGATATGATAGATAGTTGTGCGGAATAGAGCTAAGTTGGTAAGTGATATATAAATATTGTGTTGTTATTGAAGTTGATACACTTGATATTCCTTTTGGTTGTAGACATATTTGTCCTACAACCCTCTCATAGCTTCTTCGGGTGAGACTGCATCTGCCTCACAGGTGTTTCTAAAAGGGCTAGTAGCTAGGGCTTGTTGGTGCGCTCTTGGAGATGAACCCTGGGTCTGCCCCTATGCCAACAAATGGTTCTGTTGCTGGGACAAGAATATTTTTTAGGGAATGTCAAGGTGGTTTCCATCAAAACAGAGATTCAGAAGTGGATAGAATATCAAGAAAGGGACTTTGTGGAAGCCTAGAATAAGAACCCTAATCTTAGTACAGAGGATTGGTTAGGAAGATATATCTTTACCTATATACACAAGATTTGCTTTGAAGGAATCCATTAGGAGTTATATGAGTGGATAGCTAGGTTAGCAGATACCTAGTTTGAGATCAGATCTGGACCTTTTGTGGTTTGGACGTCAGCGCTGATCAAGAAGTTCAAGAGAGTCGATAACGTCGTGACATGAGAAGTAGATCACTGGTTTGATAGCACCATTGGAGGATACATCACCTAGTTTGTTGTTGACAGAGTAGAGTCATATAGCCAAGCCGAGAGATATTTCTTCAAGGGACCCAGAGGAAATTTTTTACATTTTCTAAAGTTGAGGATCAAGATGCTATTGCATGAGAAGAACATCTTGAAGATACAGTAGTTGGATGGACTCGAAAAGGATAATGTCCAATAATTCAGACAGCGACAATGAGACAAAAGCTGGACTTACGTGCAATGGGAGAGCGTTCAGAGAATTTCATCTTGCGAACCTATTTAATAAGAACTACAGAGACGAGGGATTCTATAGTGGAGAAGAGGCAGATTTGACAGAGGAAGAGAATTCAGAACCCACTAGGGCAGAGGAAGGGAAAGTTGAAGAACCTCTCCAGGAAGAGCCAGAAACTTCAATAACTATGCATATTGTTGAAGTAAGTACTATTATTCCTCTTGTTGATTCAACAACGTTAAGCAATCAGAGTAATCAAAGTCACCAGAGCATTCCAAGCATTGTCACTAGTATCCCACCACATACTCAGTCAGGAAACCTAGGAAGATCTATGGAAAATGAGATGAGGCTCCCTATCTTTAGGGGAGATGGATCTGAAGACCCTAATCAACACTGGTTCCTATGTGAAGTTGTATGGAGTATTAAGAATGTCACCCACGAAGCTGTTAAAAGAACGCAATTTAGTACTAACCTAAGGGATCGCGCACTAAGTTGGTACATGAAGCTTGTCCAAGGACTCGCACAGCCTAAGCCATTGAATGAGATCAAGAATGCACTAATTACAGAGTTCAAGAAACCTAAATCAGAGTCACAGTGTATTACAGAGCTGAAAGAGATCAAGTAGAAGATAGTTGAACCTGTTTGGGAATTCGATTAGAGGTTCAAGACCTTAACAGGCCGGTTGACTTTTCAGATCCCAGATGAATAGAATAAGGAATGGTTCATCGTTGCCCTCCTACCACACATTAGAATTCCTATGATGCAATAGAATATTGCTTCACAGGATGAGGTGTTGGAGATCGCCACGAAGATAGAATCATCCCCTATGGGAGATTGCAGTTCAGGTATGAGCCAAATCTTGAGTCAGCTAACTAGTTTGTCTCTACAGGTCGAAGATATGAAGAAAGACAAGGGAAAAGATAAAAGAGAAGACATTTGGTGTGTCAGATGCAAATGAAAATGCCATGACAAGGAGAAATGTCCCCTATTCCATGAATACTTGGCCTCTGGAGCTCTGAGCCCTTTGAAGCAAGTCACCCTACCCTGGTGTGAGGTATGCAAAAATAGACATCGCCTAGGTGAGTGTTATTACATGCAAAAATATGTTCAGACACACACAAGTTTGTATTTCACATTATGTAAGTCCATGGGGCATGATGATAGGGATTGTAGGGCTTATGACCTCATGCACAAAAGGTCAAGAGACATATACAAAATTCAAGGTGAAGTACAGCAAGAAGGAAGCACTATGTAGTATAGTTCTCCAGAAAGAGAAAACTTCAACCCTCGCGGTGGATTCAGAGGAAGAGGACGAGGAGGAGGTATGGGTCAAGGTCGAGGACAAATCATCTGTTACAACTTTGCACAACCATGACACTTAGCAAGGGACTAGAGGAAGTTTTGTTACAGGAGAAGATAGAATGACCCTATGAAAGACTACAGAAGAATTAGGAATCAAGAAAGTTGCAAAGAAGACCCAAAATTTTGATGCAAAGAAAGAAAGACAAACATTTGAGGAGGCAAGAAAAGAATTTAGAGGAGACCAAGGTTCTTCATCAAAGACATGACCAGAAGTAAGAGAATATGGAATGCCTATGGAATTCGACCAGTCTTCTTTGCCAAAAGAAGGAAAAGAGGTAAGCAAGCTCATGGAGTTTTTATATACTTGTATTAAGTTGATTCAAGATGAAAGCATTGTACAAGAGCTACAAAATTTAATCAGATAGTATGAGTTAGGAAATATAGACCCCTTACTAAATAGGGCAGTACACCAAGTCTCTAAAAGGAGAAGGACAAATAAGGAATTACACTTGAATGCTCAAATTGGAGAATATGATATAGACTATGTGGTCCTCGACTTCCTCGACTTAGGGTCGGAGGTCAATGTCATGATGAAGCAAACTTGGGCACTGATGGGAAACCCTACTTTGATCTATTCCCCTATTAGGCTTAGGATGGATAATCAACAAGATGTAAGCCCCTTTGGAAGACTGGAACATGTCCCTGTGGACAATGATGGAGTAAGGACGTTTGCAGATTTTGAGGTAATTGAGATAGTTGATGATAGTTGTCCTTATCCTGCGTTGTTAGGAATTGATTGGGCTTTCAATAATTCCACTGTGGTTGATCTAGAGAAAAGATGAATGATGTTTGAAGGAGATGGCCTTAGGTTCATTGCACTGTTAGATCCTGATGAAGGTCAGTGATACACAGAGCCCATCAGAGAAGAAGATCGCGCATATGAATTGGAAAACATATACAAACTAACAGCCAGACAGCAGGATTACATTAATCCTACGGCCGATGGGAACCTAAGTTGGCGAAGTGACAACGCATGTTAATCAGATTCAGAAGAAGCACTAGAGAACTGGCAAAATAAAATGTACGAAGTCTCTACAAGGAGATGTGCTAGATTAACCAGAGAAGTTCGTTGGATCGGCACAACAGTAAGTAACTTACCCACATTTGATGGTCTGAATCCTTTAGAAACCTTCTTGTTGGACTTTGAAAAAAGTGTACCAACGCAACACCAGAAAGATGGTGGGGGACACACAAAAACAACATTACAGACTGGGTACAATGTCGTACTTTGATGACAACCTGATTCTCAATGCACATAGAAGGTTGCGAAGTTCGGTACGCACATCCAAGTTGTCCAAAGGACCATGTGCGAAGTTGCGAGGAAGCTTGGACAAACATTCCTCAAGATTAGTGGGTGCACAAATTCATTAACACGCTGGACACTACCCCTATCAACTGGTACCTTCAAGCAGAGTTGTGCCTCATCACTACAGATTGGGAAGGTATGACTCAGAATTTTGTAACTACCTTCTTATTCGAAAGTCAATATCCTTCAGTAGATCAAGCATTAAAGATCGTAAGACAGAAAGTATTTGAGGAGGCCTCTAGCCTCCCTTTAGAACAAGAAGAGGACGAATGGACTGTGCCCCTCCAAAAACTGCAAGGTTGTTACAACATCAATGCGGATGAAGACAATGATCCTAGGAAGGTGAACCTCGCAAAAACAGAAGGACAGAGAGATGTGGAAGGACCAGGAGTTGAGCTACCCTTTATTGGACATCCAATCAAGATTAAGAAAGTCAATATTAAAACAGAGCAAACACCGAAGCTTGCAAATGTTAGAGATTATTGGGATGCTGCTACTATTGACAAGATCACAAAGTTACTTCATGAATATCAGGACTTGTTTCCAACCAAGTTCACTGATATGAAGGGCATTAAAGGGCCTATGGGGGAGATGAGGATCCCTTTGAAACCAGATGCAAGACCAGTCAAACAGAGAACCTACATATTGAACCCTAAATATAAGGAGAAAGTGAAAATTGAGCTCGACAAAATGCTGGAAGCGGGGATTATAGAACCTGTCAAAGAATCAGAGTGGATTAGCCCTATGGTGGTACAAGACAAGAAGACAGAAGAGATTAGGATCTGCGTAGATATCGTGAAGTTGAACGATGCCTATTTGCATGACCCCTTCCCTACACCATTCACTGATGAAGTGTTAGAAAATGTAGGAGGCCAGGCGGTATATTCTTTTACAGATGGATTTTCAGGATACCATCAGATCCGGATTGCCAAGGAAGATCGCCATAAGACCACATTTGCAACGGAATGGGGATCCTACCAGTATATAGTGATGTCGTTTGGATTTAAGAATGCCCTGGCCATATTTTCCAGGGTGGTGGTCGAAGCATTCAAGTAATTTCTACATAAATTTCTAAAAGCATATTTTGATGATTGGATTGTTTTTAGCTTATTGAAAATCATATTGAATGTCTAAGGCTAATGTTGGACAAATGCAGGCAGTGTCAAATTGCCTTGAATCTGAAGAAGTGCATCTTCTTCTCACCATTTGAAGTGTTGTTAGGACATATTGTATGTAAGCAGGGATTGTTGGTAGATCTATCTAAAATTTCCATTATAGTTTATCTACCCCCTCCTACTTCAGTCAAATAGTTGCGCATTGCGCTAGGATAGACTGGATATTACAGGAAGTTCATTAAAGGCTATGCACATATTATAGCACCCATGGGGAATCTATTGAAGAAAGTCTGTCAGTTTAATTGGACAGAAGAATGCCAGCAGAGCCTTGACACACTGAAATAGAAAATGGTTACTACACCTATTTTGGTTTTCCCAGATTGGAGCAAGGAGTTTCATGTGCATGTCGATGCGTCTTCTATTGCCTTAGGAATAGTGTTAGAACAACCTGGGGAAGGAGATATTGACCATTCGTTAGCTTTTTCTAGTAGGAAACTATCCACAACTGAGATTAATTACACCACCACCGAGAGAGAAGGATTGGCCATGGTGTATGCGCTGCAGAAATTTCGCCACTACTTGTTGGGAGGACACTTTAAAATGTTTTCTGATCACTCTGCATTGAAATACCTAGTCAAAAATCCAGTGTTGGGGGGAGAATATGCAGATGGCTTCTGCTATTTCAGGAATATGATTTAGAAATTGTGGTTAAGCTAGGAAGAATGAACAAAGGTCCTGATCACTTGTCAAGGTTGGAACATGGCGAAGAGCCGACCAGTTTGGAAGATACATTGTTGGTTGCACAGTTGCTAGCCATTAGAAATATTGATGACCAATTCATAGAAATAGTCCAGTTCTTGTCAACAGGAATGGCACCTAGTGAGTATACAATTCCCCAGAAGAAACAGCTAGTAGTGCGTGTTGCAGACTTTTCACTTATAGTTGGACAACTATACAAGATGGGATCGGATGAGATATTGAGGAGGTGTGTTATGGAGGCAGAGTGACCATTGATCCTTGCAGAATCTCATGAATGCATCGCAAGAGGACACTATGCAGGGAAAGAAACTGCCCAGAAGGTTCTTAGAGCTGGCCTTTGGTGGCCTACCTTACACAGAGATGTCAAGGACTACTACAAAGCTTGCGATGTATGCCAAAGAGTTGGGAAACCATCCAAAAGAGATGAAATGTGTTTAGCACAATAGCTGACTCTGCAAGCATTTGATAAATGGGCCATTGACTTCGTCGAACCTATAAACCCACCAGGAAAGCGCACAGGAGCAAGGTACATAATTACTGTGACAGAGTACTTGACTAGATGGGTCGAAGCAAGAGCAGTTAAGGACTATAGTGTAACTACAACTGCGTGCTTCATATTTGATGACATCATAACCAGGTTTGGATGCCCAAAGATCCTTATGAGTGATCAAGGCACACATTTCATAAATAACACAGTTGAAGCCCTCACTGAGGAATTTGCAGTCCATCATCAAAAGAGCACGCCTTACCATCCACAAGCAAATGGGACAGTTGAAGCATTCAAAAAAATCTTGGAGACAACACTAATGAATATTTGCAGTGTCAATAGAGATGACTGGGATTTAAGAGTACCAACAGTACTTTGGGCCTATAGAACCACTTGCAAAAAGCTAACAATGCAGACCCCTTTCAAGTTTGTGTATGGTCTCGAAGCTGTTGTCCCAATGGAATATTTGGTACCAAGCTTAAGAATTGTTTCCTTTACAGATATGGATGACACTGGCATTGTTCAAGAGAGGCTTGCACAATTGGTCTAACTAGAGGAAGACAGATTTATTGCAGGATTTCATCAGCAGGTTCAAAAGGAAAGAGAAAAGGCCTACCATGATAGACACATCAAGAAGAAGGCGTTTAAGCAAGGTGATTTGGTATTGGTATATGAAAGTAAGTTCATGAAGCATCCTAGGAAGTTCAGAATGCATTGGCTCAGGCCATATGAGGTCGCCTATGTTACAGAAGGAGGAGTTGCACAACTGAAGACTTTGAAAGGAGAATGGAAGGAAGGTTTGGTGAATGGGAGTCGACTGAAGTTGTACTATGACAATCAGCTGCCTCCCGAGTCCCAGCTCTAAGTAAAAGCATAAGGAAAAGGGTCTAGATACCAAGTGCATTTGAAACTGGGTACCAGACACAAAAAATATAGTCTGCACAAGGAAGGAAAGGAGACATGGCGCAGAAAGCAAAGGCTATCCTACACAGTATGAAGTCGAAGTAAACCAAAAAGATGAGATCTGAAGTGCCTCAAGACGAGTCATAGGTGAGTGTTGGGGGCCTATTGGCCCTTGGTTATGGAAGTAAGTGAATATTAAGGCAGAAAAGGCGAAATGTGAACTGCGCAGAAGACACGATGACTGTTATTAGGTCGAAGTGAGAAAAAGAGAATAAAATACAGAGCGAAGTAAAAGGAAGCAAGTCGTTGGACGAGGAGATCAAGGATGACATATCAGCAAGGAAGAAGGATCGTGGACAAATCAACAAGCGAAAAAAGCCACCATTGGATGCTTTGGAGCACCGCGTGAGAAGGAAATAAAGACAGGCTGGTGAAGCTCTGAAAATGCGGGTCAAGTTGATCTAGGGTTTTAGACACCTAGGGTTTTGGTATCTAGGGTTTTGACACCTAGGTCTCGACCTAAGGTTATTGGTGAGCTATTGTAATGTATAAATAAGAACCTAGATGAGAGAAGAGGGTTCATTCTAGTTTTTTTATTGGCATGAGTGATTATTGTGTGAGAGAGAGAAGTGCTAAGTGTAAGAGCCTTCTAGTATTGTAAGATCTTCAGCTGGGTGTGGAGATCAGTCCTACAACTAGGTGCACGGGAAGGGGGGAGATAGAGAGGAGAAGAAAGAAGATCTGCTAGCTAAGAGCGTAGACAAGAACTGTATGCTTCATATTAATATATTATAAAGCATAGTTCTATGGACGTAGCCCTAGGGAGAGGGTGATCCACGTATATCTTGTGTTGTGTGTGATTGATGCTTTGTTCCTTGCCCTTTGATATACTGTTATTGCATTACTATGTTAGACCTAATAGGTAGTTGTGTGGAGTAGAGTTAAGCTGGTAAGTGATATATAAATATTGTGTTGTTCTTGTAGTTGATCCACTTGATATTCCCTTTGTTGTAGACATCTCTGTCCTGGAACCCCCTCATAGATTCTTTGGGTGAGACTGCATCTGCCTCGCAAGTGTTACCGAAAGGGCCAATATATAGGGCTTGTTGGTGCGCTCTTGGAGTTGAACCCTGGGTCTGCCCCTGTGCCAATAGATGTTTTGAATCTATAGGCTATTGTAGCTAGCCATGCATTCACCAGGCCCTCCTTCTAGTGCCAATTTTTTTGAGGAGTCAGAATTCCCTTTGACTCAACAGTAGGAATTGTAACCGCCAATGAGGCCCAATTAGACTCTTCAACATTTAATAGTAGTTAAATTCTCTGGATCAATGATCCGACAAGTTTCGATGGGCTTTAACATTGATATATATATATGTACCTTTCAAATATTTGCTCCTAATAAAGCATTTCTCTTTTGGGTTCTTTTACCATGTTTTTATAATGTGTTGAAAGATAAGTAATAATAACAGAAAAATGATCTCTCTGCGAGAAGATCAGACCTTGGGATAACCTTTGTGCCCCGGTATGCAAATAACAACTACATCAAGTTCAGATTAGCAATAATGCCATCACTTTTCGAGACCATTAGATATTATTTGAGAGAAAATTTGAAAAAGAGTATGCATGCAATACAATAGAGGCTAGAAAATAATTTCACCACACCTTACCACAATCACATGTTAAACATTATGGATTCACTTTCATTAGTTTGAAATAAAGAATTGTAAAGAATTATAAGATAACTTAAGAAATAATCATAACAGATCTTACTCAAGACAACAGAAAATATCGAGTTGAGAATGGAAACAATCCATAGGTTCAATCACATTCATGCTTTTGATGAAAATGCTTCTAGTTCTACATAGTTCTTATGAATTCAATCATCTTTGTCAGAGAGATATTTCTCTTACAAAATAAATTCTCTATTCTATGCAAAAACCATCGCCCTTAATACACAATCTATGTCTTTATTTATAAAAGTAATTTGTCGAAAAATATCTACTACGTTGAGTATTATCAAGTAAACAAAAGAAAAGTGTACTATTCAGTGTGTTGTCTGACTATGTCATGCAAGTCTATGAAGTCCTCAAGTTGGTAAAACTCTAGTAGATGGATATCTCTCATTCTTATTTATTTTCTCCCAACTTTTCACACATTCTTCTCATCTTTCTTGCATTTTCTGTTGAGGTTCCTGTACCATTTATGTCCAATGTTTTGTTTCCCTGTGTATTATGGTGATACTATAATCTGTGAGTACCTAAATACCATCTTTTTTTGTGCCTCGACCCCTCTACACTTCTCTTATGTACTCCATCCACTCCAAAGTTTGGTATTCCTTTTCATACCATCATCGCATATATTTATAGGTCATCAGTCCCATAATAGTGTCTTCCTAGCAATCTACTATCTGGGTTGTGAAAATATCTCTTTCTGATTTGAATCGACTATACACATCCATGAAATCACCTCCTAGAAGTATTACTGACTAGGTGGAGTCCTGATAATACTTCAATTGATGTCGAAGATGCTCTAACTCCTTTCTCATAGCAGTAGATTCTCGTTCATCCATTTTCTCTCTATCCAGGGTGGCATCAATTATAGCCATCCCAACTCCAAGAAGCTCACTCACCCTAGTATTTTATGTATCAAATAAATTTTCTTTTGTGGTTACGAACATAGTACTATCTAAAGTGTGCCTCCTTCTTTTGACAGTTCTTTTCATTACCGCCTTTATTTTCTCATCGTAAGAGATAGCTTACACATCAACAACCTCGTCAATAGGTTCAAGAATTTGTTGATATCCCCATGATAATGTATTTCTCAAGCTCCCTAAAGTAAAGAAATGTTCCATAATAGGTTCCTTCCCTTTTTCCATGGTAGGTACTTAACTACTACCTTCTTTTGTTAATGTCTTCTCTTGTGTCAAAGTTACAGGTGATTATTCTGTATTGTTGGTTGTCTCTCTCGATTCATCAAAGGGAATGTCCTCTGTGATTTTTGGTGATGAGGATCATTGTTGGTGAATTCCAGGTGGTGGTGTTACTGTATGAGGTGGGGAATTGGATGGAAACACGGAGTCACTTAGTAAGTAATGAATCCCTTTTCAAATTAACGTGGAGATCCTTTATTTAAATAATAAATAATAAAGGTGTCTTATTGAAAGGGTTTTGAAAAACAAATAATGATATATTTGCTTTCGAAAAGGTATGAGATAAAACCAAAGTTATAACATAAAATGGCCTTGAGTAGCTTTCAAGAATTCATTTATTCACTCATAATTAAAGGGTTATAAAGATAAAGGGATTATATGATATGAAAGAGTGACATTGAGAAAGGCCATGAAAAGCAATATGTTTGATAATATGTTGGGAAAGACATGGAATGATTTCAAGCTTATAACATGGTATTCATTTACTCTCATCAAAGGTTATGTATACAAGGTGAGTTCTATGGAAATAAAGAGAGATAATAGAGTAATTTTTCACATAGTGTCATCGACGTGAATAATGCACAAAGTGATAAAAAGGGTCATGCTTAGAAATAAGTAAGTCAAGCGTCACAATAAATTTACTAAGAACATTACGCCAATATTTAACGAGAATAAGTGAAACTTTGCGCAAGCAATATGATTTGAGAGGGAGCCTGGATACAAATTGTCGACTAAGCCTTGTTGATCGAAATCCTCATCAACATCTACCAACCAAAAGATGTGCGTCGCTTATAGTGGCATGCAAGTTTGAAACAATGATCTTATGATCCTTTATTTTTTGAAGGAAAGGGGAAGGGTAAGGTAATGATAGGACCAAGGATGACTCAATGTAAGACAAGAAGAGGTTGATAGGGTTAGGTGGACCAGGTTATACAATAGGGAGAGACACGATGGAGGTCAAGGGATTCATGGATCAAGACTTCATGGAATAACTCATGAAAAGTGGTAAGTATGAGGGGTTTTGGTCATGTTGTATAACCTGGAAGGAAAAAATATTTGGATCTTGACAAAAATGATTAGAAAGCCGGAAAAATTGTCATGGATGTGTGTTGAGGGAAAAACCAAAGCTTAACACTGATCATCCACAACGTGTATGCTGAAGCCATCTCAAAATGGAGGGGACAAAGAAAGGGAAAGAAGGAAGATGGGAATAGGACTGACGAGTGTGACTAATGAGGATGTCTTGCTTAGCAAGCGCATAGTAGACAAGGGAGGAATTACGACAAAAGAAAGCGACTTGGTTCCCCTGCAAGTATGTTGTCCACCAAAACAGATTTGGTCAATTAGTTAAAAATATACATATAGCCTTTTAATATCACCAACCATTACTCCATCACTCCTGACCATCAAAAGGGAAAAAAGGAAAAGAAATGAAAGAAGAGTAAAAGCGAGAAAATAAACTAAATAATTGTGAAATCAGCCAAAACTAATCTACTACTTTTTGAAAATTTTATTATTATTATTTTATTCTTTGTTTTTTTTTTTGTTTATTTATGTACAGAGGAAAATATACCATTAGCTTGGACTCAGGTAGGATGAAATTTAGCATAAAGGAATCTGTCACCTATATTGCATGCAAATCTTATGACTTTGAAAAATTTGTGTGTAAAAGGACTGCCAACATGCCAACCAACAAAGGTGTATCGTGAGGAGAAATGACAAATCAATACCTAAAAGAAACGATTACCCACCTCTAAGACCTACCAACCAACAGATACTTTACATTTAGTACTGAAACTATCGATTGAATTAGATTTAGGATTTAGGGTTTGTATATTAAAGGGATGATCCATGAATTCATCAAACAAATTAGTATTATCTCTAGGGACCTTTCTATCAAGAACAAGGTCTTCATGATGCAAAGAAGATTCATAACATGGATTCAAAAACATAGGTATGTCCCTACAATATTCACTATCATTGAAGGAAAAGGTGCACCTAGGAGGGACATCCCTGCTAGTGTCAAGTTCTTTAACCTTTTTCGATTGAAACAAAGGATTGGCAAAAAAATTATATAATTTAAGATCTTGATCGAATTCATGATTGTCTTCAAAAGAGGACTCATCACATGTATCATTAAAGTCACGTTGGTCTTCATCAAATTGTTTTGACCACTCGTTAGCATCATCAACGAATAAAAATGTGTCATAATTAGGTTTTACATGGTCAGAATTGATTTCTTCATTTGCATAATCAAATTCACTGTCGCAAGCACACTGACCAGAAGCTTGAAATGACAGGTGATCTTGGGATTGAGTTTTTCCACAATGTTTAAGGAGGTTGATATTTGGAATGTGGGAAGTGGGTTTATCCTCAAGCATCATGATATAATCATGATGCTCTTCGCATCCAAGCTCTCGACCACAATTAGTGAAGTTATTATAATCAGGCCCTAGGAGAGAGGGATCCCAAGATATACTCCCAACATGAATTGAAGATCGAGATTCAAGAAAGAACATGTGATCCTGTAAACTCTTGATGACAGGGATAAAATAAGACAAATATTTGTGTGAATCATGAATACCAAAGGAGAAACTTGTTCTATGGATTTGCTCTTCGAAGTCAAGGCAAGTGGTTAAGGCTAACTGTAGGTTTTGAACATTCTTTTCTTCTAACCGCCATCGGTAAAGATGAGGTAGAAGTTCATAATAATGCAACATTGAAGCCAAGTTAGTAGGGTGAATGGACATAGGAATTGAATTATATGACTTGATAAACCTAACGTTAAAAGTAAGAATGCTTTCATTATCCTTCATATGTAAATGATTAAATCTCTTAAGATGCTCATAAGGATTATCCAAATTCCCAAAGGTAGAAGTAAACCAGTAAGAAATTTCAAACCATGTAAAGATGCATTCATCAGGGAGGTTGGCAAATAAAGAAGTGGCATTACCCTTAAGGGAATTCATGAACAAAAGCATCCAACTATCATTCTCATTAACTCTGAGAATGGTGCAAGCATTTGAAAATGCGCGAAGATGTTCAACCACTGTAACAGTTGCATCACCATGAAATAGAGGCAAATGGTGCTTGAATTTGTGAGGTAAGGGATGAACTGGGTGAGCAAACTTCAAGGGGGTGGGCACAAACCACAGGGAATTGTTTAGGTCTTCCTCAAATTCAAATACTCCATACTTGCGAATGACCTTCCCAGGATTAGTAGCTGAAACCACGGGGTTAAAGCCACCAAATAAGCTCACAATCAGTTGAGACATTGAGGTCTAGAGAGGATAAAAGTAATTTTGAGAGAAATAAAACAAAACTAGGAACAAACCATTGAACATTCGTCCCCAATATGGTCGCCAAAAATATGTTGACGTCAAGGGACTAGAGAGTCCCCAACACCAACATCTCAACCTCTTATAGGGCTAGGCAGGAAGAGATGGGAATGTCACCCTAGGCTTAGAGACCCAACAAGAAAACACATTGAACTCCAGGCTAAATCCCCCCTAACCTACAGTCCAAACGTGAATCCCCTTGCCTTGTATTTTTACTTTTTAATAATATTTGATTTTTATGTTTTTATGTGTGATTTTATACATTTTTAATAACAAAATTAAATCCTAAAAAAAATTAAACAACTAAAGAGAAAGCAACCAATAAGATTGAAAAATGAAAATGTTTTTTTTTTTTTTTAGCAAGAAGTAGCTAAAGCAAAATTAACCAAAAGTTAGGGAAAGTTAGTACTAAAGTGATTGATTAAAAGAGGAATTTATTAAACAAGAAATTGATTTAATAACTACCAAAAATTAATTATAAAATAGTGTAATGGATTGGTATTTTAATTTTCTTTAAGTTAAAATAAGATAAATTACAAAAAAAAAAACTAAACAAATGAATAAAGAAGGATAACAAAAGCTTATACCTGAAAAAAATGAGAGGAGCTTATGTACATCATGTTACAGTAGTAATAATTAATTTATCCTTTTGAATTTTTTGTTTTTTTATTTTTATTTAAAGGATTGAATTAATAAAGATGAAGAACGTTAAGATTTAAACAGAAAACAAATAAGAAACAACTTCAGAGCGTAAAGGATTTTGATCTCTAATTAAAATTTATCCCCATACATTTCCTGGAGTTTCAGAATTTACAAATCTCTGCGTAGACTTGGGCTAGGTATTTAGTCTTTAGCCATTCTAGAACAAGGTTACAATAGAAAGACCAAGAGTGAAAGAAAGAAGAGAGCTGAGCCAAAATGGAATGGAGCTATGGTGGTGATAACACAAGGTGAGGACCTGCATATCAGAAACTGATTAGTGTTGAAATAAACTCAAGCTTAAATACAACAAACTAACAAGAAAACATTTCACCTTACGAAAACCAGCCAAGCTCATCCTCACCTCATCTGTTCATTGCTTCAGAAGACTCCCTACTGCCAACAATTATGTCAATCCCTGATAAAAGTAAAGGATAAATGATGAATTAAAAATGAAAAATCTCACTGCACTCCAAGCATACCTCTCAACATTTTTCTCTATCAAAAGTTTTCTCTTTCAAAAGTTTCCTCCCTTTTAACAAGTCGTCTGCAGTTTTTATAGTGCTTGACGAGCAGTTCTATTGGTTATGGTTGTTCCCAACTGAAGCAAGCCGGTGAACCGTCTTGAAGTACTACTAAATAAATAAATAAAAATTGTTTAGAAATTTTATCATCCACTTGTCATTTTGTTTGCACCTTCCTTATTTAGATATGTATTTCTAATTCTTACATCCCATCGGATGTTTTATATGTAACCTGATACAGATACAAACAAACTTGGATATCTCAAGACCGATAATTGCTCTTTCTTCATCAGGGTTATATTTTTTTCATACTAACTAAGATAAAGACCAATGGAATTGTCTCGCTTTATATTTAGTTGTCAACATGCTCTCTTCTAATTCAGCATAAGCATCAAATATTATGCTAAACTCACGCACAGTAATGACAGTCATCATACCCTCCTCGTCTATGTCTATGGCCTCCAAAAATCCCTCTTCTAATGCAATAATCTGCAAGTGATGTCTAGAGACGACTGACTTCATCTGTAACTACGAATTCCTCCTCTAATTATTGCATCAACCTTTAGTCCTGAGACCTTATTAGCATGTTTTGTGAGCAAGTCACAAAGCTCAAGCCATAGTGGATGCTTTGTCTTGCCTTTAATTGAATAAAAGTTCGCATCATTCAAAACCCCGGCTAACCTCTTTGTAGACTCTTGCCAGAGCTCAAACATTAAGTACCTTCGATAAACACGCAAGGAAGTCTCCACTGGCACTCCTTGTTGGTAATAATATTTCAACCAACAATGTGGATTGCTCGGTTATAGCCTTCGTCTTTCACATATAGGGAACGTTGGTCTTGATATATCATTGGACAAACTCATTTTGCAATAATGTGAAGTAAAACCAACCAACCATGAACATAGGTATCCTTGCACGAAGAGTACATTCCAAAATGTCATCATATAATACATTTGATATAAGGACATCACTTAGTAAGAAATGAATCCCTTTTCAAATTAAAGTGAAGATCATTTATTTAAATAATAAATAATAAAGGTGTCTTGTTGAAAGGGTTTTGAAAAACAAATAATGATATATTTGCTTTTGGAAAGGTATGAGATAAAGCCAAAGTTATAACATAAAATGGCCTTGAGTATCTGTCAAGAATTCATTTATTCACTCATAATAAAGGGTTATATAGAAAAAGGGATTATATGATATGAAAGAGTAACATTGAGAAAGGTCATGAAAAGAAATATGTTTGGTAATATGTTGGGCAAGACATGGAATGATTTCAAGCTTATAACATGGTATTTATTTACTCTCTCATCAAAGGTTATGTATATAAGGTAAGTTATATGAGAATAAAGAGTGATAATAGAGTCTTTTTTCATATAGTTTCATTGACGTGAATAATGCATGGAGTGATAAAAAGGGTCATGCTTAGAAATAAGTCAAGCGTCACAATAAATTTACTAAGAACATTGCACCAATATTTAATGAAAATAAGCGAAACTTTGAGCAAGTAGTATGATTTGAGAGGGAGCCTCGCAACACTTTGTCAGCTAAGCCTTGTTCATCAAAATCGTTGTCAACACCTAGAGAGTCTTCAATGCCTTTGAAGATAGGTTCCATCCAAAAATAAAAGGGCAGCGTAGGTAAGAGCACCCAAATGGGGGCTACATCCAACCTCTCTGTAGCTGCATCAAACAACAGGGTCTAAAGTTTCAGAGCTAAAGGCGAAGACCCAAAACACCAATTGTTGTTTAGGGCCCATTGAGCATCCTCGGATGAATGAAAGAGAAAACAAAACCATCCATTAGTGAGCACGATTGTTTTTAGAACATATTTCAACCTCTGAGACCAATGTTTTGTGGCTCATATCTTGAGGGTTTTAGCTCTAAATCGACGACCACGAGCTTTCCAAACCATTGTCTTCTCTGTCATAATCCCTGCATGATCAACCTTAACATCCATCCCAAGGACCAAACAACTGACTTGACCCGTATTTTTTAGACATAGAGCCTTATTTTTCTTTCAAGGGTATGGATCTTCTTCAGGGTTACTAGCTACAGCCCCCTAAACCTCTGGAAGAATGTCCTCTTTTGCACTAGCCATGCCCGTCGATGCCTCTAGGAGAGGAATGGTTGCAGTAGAAGGTTCGAGTACTGGGTTTGAAGACAACCCTCCTCCATAAGTGGCGTCCCTCCGCCTAACAAAGAAACTGAAGAAGAGCCCCTCAAAACCCTTCCCTGCGACTCCACCACCAAAAAATCCAAACCTCCAGAGGCATCAAGTGGTAAGTTACCTGGAACATCGAAAACCATTGTTGTAGAAGAGGGAAATCGCCAACTTTCAGTCTCAGGGAACAATGGCGGTAAATCTAGAAAGGAATCATCCGACAAGAAAGAAGGGGCAGACAAATTTGGAAGTATTCCCATTGCGATCCTGGAAGTGGCTTCAAAAAACCGAAGACACCTGTTACTTTCTGAGAGGATCATATTTCTAGGAGGCGTGAACCAAAATGCTCGCTCGTCCTGGGAATCATAATCAAAAGCCGCCATCTCATCAACCATCCTCAGCTACTAACAGGGACCTTGAGAGCTATTGTACTCCATGTTGGTTGTGGAGCCTAGTTATCTTCCTGATTCAGAGGCCTTTGTTTTCATCCATGTTTATACCCCATGACGACATTACACCCCGAAAGAATGTACACTCCTCCATGCAGGGAGCGCAGGGGAACTATCCCCCTGGTTGGGGGGTTTGGAGGCGAAGCACCTGAGAGAAAAATTACCTTGTAAATGTATATTGTAATTTCATAGTAAATATAGATCGTTCATTATAAGGTCACATATCTGACGGTAGAAGTTATGTTAGGTTTTTTTTTCCTAGAAGGAAACCCTATTTTATGAGGGAAATGTATTGCGGCTATGTATCATTGTGAATATTGTATTCTGAGTGAGGAGATTGTGAGAGAAAGAAGAGGAAGTTACAACGGGTGTGGTGTAGGTTGTATCCCTTCATTTGCTATATAATAATAAAGGAAGGACCTGGAAATTTCTCTGGTGGACGTAGCCCACATTGGGTGAACCATGTATATATGTGTTTCTATTATATTGTGTATCTTCTATGTTTTATTTCCGCATTTGTTTTATTTTATTGCTCCACGATATTGTTTTTCTAACACTCCACCAAATTCCCTTCTCCCCAAACTACAGTCTTCGAAACCTTCGCCACCCTTGCTACCTATAGAAACCCTAAACACCGTTCTCCAACCCTTCCACCTTTTTTTTCTACACGAATTCTTTTTTTTTTCCACAGAAAAATTTGTAATTTCATTAGGTAGATACAAAATTACATTCATAGATATATACTGACTATGAGAAAATAGCCAAGTATATATTGACTTGTAATGGAATCACTTCCAATACTGAAGTTTCAACAAAATTACATCTTTGTCATATCGCCAATATCCTTCTTTTTCTTTAACCACATATTAAACAAAACTATCTCACAGCCCATACACAAAATTGTAAACATGGATCATTGATATGTAGACTATTATATTGTCTGTGCACATACAAGTTTCATCAAGAAATTTTATACTTTGGATATCTGATAAGCATGTGTTCTCCTATAGAATTCCATCATGAAAAGACATGTGATAGTAGTCAAAATTGCCTTATGTTGACTGTTCATTTATATGACATCGACTATATTCTAGCTACGAGGCTTCTTTGGAAAGCCTATCAGCCAGTTTGTTCCTTTCCCTATAAATATGAGAGAAAGATATAGAGTCAAATACAGTAATAATCCTCATAACTCCTTCAAGAATTGGCACAAGACGAGAAATGTGACATCTTTGAACCTTGTTCACCCAGTTGATGATTAGTAAGGAATCCCCAAAGACCTATAATGTTTTGCGCTCCTTTTCCACCGCAAATAAAATTAAGATTTTTAAGGACATAATCTCAGAGTAATTATTTGAACTAGCTCCCAACCCAGCCTTAAGAAGAAAAAAATGTTGATTGGAAAAGTACAGACAACGCCCCCCNCCCCAACATAGTAACTAGTCCTCCGATGCAGCCCCATCGAAGAAAGTCCACGGTTGATCCTTATCTATAATTTCCTTTTATATCACCCGAATATTTCCAACTCCCACCCTTCCCATGGATTTCAAATGTTCAAAAATACCAAGACAAGTAATTTCCACATGAGAGGGCGATTGGACCTCATCCAAAAATATCGATGAGTTCTATGCCATCCAAATCCCCCAAGCAACAATGAATGGGGAAATACTTGTTTTCCTTAGGTGCCCTCACTAGAAGCCAATCTTTCAAGGCGTCCTCAAAGGATAAGCTTTGCCATCGACCAAGGGAAGTGAGCAATTTGTTTGATTATGCCCACACTGATAAGGAAAAAGGACATCTCATAAAAAGGTGTTCGACAGTCTCACCCTATTCTTTACAAAGTGAACACCAGTCTGAACCATTAAATTGTCGCTTTTGAAGATTGTCCCACGTTGGAATTCTATTCTCCAAAATAGACCACACTGGAATTTTCCCTTTAGCAGAACATTGTTGTTTCCAAACTTTCCTCCACCACCAAGTAACTTCCCGCTGAAAAAAAATCAACACTCAACTGAACATATCTTATTTTTGGGGTGTAAGCCCCTCTCAGGTCCCCATCCCAAAGTAGTTCATCATCCTGATCCATCAGATGAATATTCACTCTCCTAAGTGCCTAAATTTACCTTTCCCAAAGTATACAGTCTTCCCCCACTAGACCCTGCATTCTCCCACTTTTCCATCCTTGACTCTAGAGATTTGTGGAGTTTGGGTCCCTGAGTTGTGCCAAATAGAAGTAACCCCCTTGCTCCAACCGGGAACATAAATTTTCATTGAGTAAGTGCTCTCCAAAACATCTCACCCAAAGGTCCAAACCAATCCTATGCAAATTCCCAGACCCAACTCTCTAGGCTAAACCATTCCCCACCACCTCGAAAGCCTTAAGAACTACTTTCCACATAACAGAAATTCTCGTCAAATGAAGAACTGGATTCCTGATCCACTCAAGTATTGATAGAGGAGCCACATATTTTTGGATGACAACTTAATTCCAAAGACTTTGGGTAGTTATAAATCTCCACAAACATTTTGTTGCTAGTGCTTTGGAAAACAAGAAAATATTCTTGAGTCCCCAACCCCCGAGGGCTTTTGGTATCGCGATTTTCTCACATCGAACCCAAGACACCACTTGTTTATCCTTAATTCCCCTCCAAAGATATGATAAGGACAATTTTCTAGATTTTTCCATAATACCCTTTGGAATCCAAGAGAGGGACATCTAATGACCTAGGATAGCCTCCAGTATCGACTAGATCAGTACTAATCTCCCAGCCCTTGACAACCATTTGTAGCTCCACCCCTTTAGTCTTGTTTCTAATTTTTCTAAAAGCCACATCGAGTCAGTCTTATGGTAATCATTAGGTTTTATATGAAAGCCAAGGTATTTCAAGCCCTCGTCTAGCCCTTGAATTGATAAGGGAGCTGAGACAAAAAATGTTGTATGACTTATGCCTCGACCGAAGCAAAGACTATACTAGATTTATGATCATTTATCAGCATACCAGTATCTTTTTAAAACAGTGATAGCCCTTCAAATAAAATGTCATCTTCTCTCTTCGTACCATCACAAAATATTAGGATATCATCAACAAAAAGTAAGTGTGTGATGTACATGCCATTGGAAATTTTTATACCTTTGAATCTACCAGAAATCTTTGCCCCTGCCAAAAATCTACTGAGCCCTTCCGCCACTGGGATAAATAGTAATGGTGACAAAGGGAAGCCCTGACGCAATACTCTTTCAACTTGAAAAAAAGAAGAGGTTGAACCATTGATGAGTATGGAAAAAGATACCGAGGACATACATCCCATCACCCAATTGGTAAAATCAAAACCAAAATCAAGATGTATCATAAGTAGTCTTAAATATAGCCAGTTTAATCGATCGTAGACTTTAGATAGATCAATTTTAACCATAGCTCCCCTGAGTTTCTTCATTTTTGTGTTGTGAAGACCTTCTTGGGATACTCCAATAGCCTCATGAATTTTCCTACCTTCCAAAAATCCAAACTGTTCACTGGAGATATTTTTGGATAGAATAATCTTTAACCTTCTGTTGATTACCTTTGAAATAATCTTATAAAGACAGTTGCATAACGAAATAGGTCGAAAATCATCAAAAGAGGAGGGCTTGTATGACTTTGGTATGAGTGCAATGAACGTAGAGTTTATAGGGTTATGAATATAACCAATCACCCTTGATTCCTCGACCACCTTCAGAACATCAGGACCAATCAGATAAAAAAAACCCAAATAAAACTCAATAGGCCAGCCATCAAGCCCCGGGATTTTCCCTTTTTGAAATTGTTTCCATTATTGTCCCATTGTCTGCCTCCTCCACAAAATGAGGTAATAATCATGCTACCTGCACAATTTCTGCAATGGACGATCCCTCGTAGGCCTTGAATAATGCACTAAAGTGTTCAATACCCAATGAAGACAATCCTTCAAAAGATGAAACCACCTCACCAACCCTATTCCTTAGCCCCCATATAGCATTAGCCATTTTTCTACCCTTGGCATAAGCTTGAAATAACTTGGTGTTCTCATCGCCACAAGAGAACCAAATTGCATGACTCTTTAGTCTCCACATGGATTTTGTTTTCTCCTGTAAAACCCTACATCTTTTCTCCAAGCCAAACAGAATTTCCTTGTTAGCAATAGTTAGAAACCCCTGCCATTCACCTTCTTGGATCTTTGAGAGTGTTAATTCAATGTGTCTCAATTCTTATTCATCATTGAGCTTTTTCTCCCTAGCCCAACTCACAGTAGCTTGTTTTAACCTTTTGAGATTCCCCACAAACTAAACACTCGCATGGATCTACTTCTCAGTAGAGATAACATACCACATGCCCCTTACTAAGGCTTGATAATATGGATCCGAAATCCATCCTTCAAAGAATTTAAAGGGCTCGGTACTCTTCTACTTTTTCTGCTTAGCTCCAACATAATCAGGTTATGGTCAGATTCCCCCCCACAAGTAACCCACTGTCTAACCAATTCAAAGCATTCCAAAACCTCTTCTGACAATAAGAATCTATCCAAACATCTAGCCACCCTATCATCACCAACCCTTCTATTACACCAAGTTGGAGTCAGTTTTTGGGGCTGAACATCCACTAACCCAAGCTGGTTCAAGAGATTTTGAAAAAATTTGCTTGAAGAATCTAGGGCAACACACGATCCCCAAACCTTAGAAGCCCCTAAGGAGAAATTTAGATCCCCTCCAAGTATAATATCCTTACCCCCTAAACCAAGAGAAGTCATCTAAATTATTCTAGTATCGTTGTCTATCTTGGTAAGGCCCATAGACATTGATGATATTCACATTTTGACCCAACTCAGAGGAGAAAAAAGTTAGACTAAGCCCCAATTCAAAAACCCAAACACTTTCCAAGTTACAAGTATTTTTAAGCCATCCTATAGCTAACCCCCTAGAATGTCCCCTGGCATCCATCATTGCAAACATCTAGCCTAGAAACAAATTCTCAAGTGACTTCACCATTGATTCACTAACCCCTAACGTTTCTTGTAGTAGAAAAAAATCTAGTGAATTCAATTCCACTAACCTTCACAAAGATGATTTTATTGACGAGTTCACCAACCCATGACAATTAAACAACAAGATTCTCATGAAGTAACTGCCCCAAGGGTTTTCTTTTCTCTAATCGCCCATTCGATTGAAGATTGTTTCCCCAAAGCCAAATCAATCCCAGCCCTATCTTGTGCCAAGAAGAAGTCTGATTTTCGACCCCTACCTTTACCAGAAAGAGAAATCTAAGGGAAGGTTCCCAGGACATGCCCTTCTGAACCCAAAACAAATGCCTCCAAATGTTCCCCCTTAACCACAGACCTATTTCGAAGATGATAATGTACCATGCTTTCATCTGACAAGGAGTCTGTAAAGGTTGAGGGGGTGACAAGCTGGGACAGAAAGGAGGTAGTGTATACCTCGATTGAAAGAGAAGGGGAGGAAGGAAAAGAGGAAGAACCCAGATAACTAGGAGCCGAAACCCCTTCAACCAGAAAAGTAGACGGAACAAGAATAGATGGGTCCATAAGAGTCGAGGAGCCCCCCACCACCCAAGAGCTCGTAAAAGGCGTGACCAAAGAAGGAGAAAAAACCAACCCATTGGAAGCCAAGGGACAGATAAGAGAAACCAAACTTTCCAAAGAGAGGCTCTTTAAACTTTGAGAAATAAGGGTGCTCATATTATCCAAAACCCCATCCACAAACCCAACATCTGAAATTGAAAAAGGAACATGCAGAGAGACACCCAAAGAAGACTTACCCGATAAATCCTTCTCTCAACAAAGAGTTGACATTGTAGGGAGTGGAAGCTTTGGCCCACCCACAAAATACAGAGTTTTACAAAAATCCGAGCATACGGGAGGAAAACCCAGAGTATCCTTACCTAAAGGAGGGTCCCTCACTTCCCCCTTGTGTTTTCCATCTCCCAACTGCACCTCCAAAGACATCCCCGTGGGATAAATTGGTGTCACAGATCCTTTGGTGTAATGAAATTTCCCTTTGTAAGGCAGAGGACACTCTGCGATCCCGTGACCATAGGTATGGCATCTATGACACCTGAAGGGAATTCCTTCATAATCCAAAATTTGAACAAAGGTTCCCGTCGCCAACTCAATAGTTAACTCTTGGAGAAGATCTGGATGCAAGTTTAGCCTTACTAAAATATGTGCCACCATCATAAGACCAGTGTCTTCGAAGGACATATCTGCTTCTATATAACTTCCCAGTACATTACCAATCGCAGCAAACCTAACAAGATTCCAAAACTACATTGGAAGACCCAGTAACCTAACCCAAATAGGTTCCTCCTCAATATTTTCCTTCTTTGCATCAAAAGTAGGAGTCCATCTTTTAATTATAATGGGTGTATCAACCATACTCCACACCTTCAACAAGACCCATTTTACATCCTCACTGGAGGAGAAAATGAAGGCAAACCAACCCCGTGACAGTATATGTATGATTGGCATATTAGTGATATCCTTTAGTCATTTGTTGGATATCCACTCCTTCAGAAATTCCATGCCCAACCTTTTTCCACTTACACAACCAACTACCGCCAACTCTGTGTAGTCAACCACCCTTCCATATCAATATCTTCCCCCAAAACAAGTCGCTCGGTACATTTCCTATCGTGTGCGCACCGAATAGATTTTGAAGAAGTTGTTAGATGGCCCCCTGCTCCCTTCTGGCCCTTTAAATGTCGCTCCGACCGCAGAGGATCTCATGAAGGGTTTTCCACCCTTTTCTCAAGCACCTTACCCCTGTCACCAGGATTTGCATCTATTGTCGAGAAACCCCCAAAACCCCCCTCACCGCCTAGAGAGTTTTCGACGTCCAATAAAGATGACGGCGAGAAAACCAAAGGTGTACTAAAACCCACCGAGTCCTTTGGCCCAAACCCCCCTCGACTAGATTACCAAGAGCAGATTCACAACTCCCTGAAACTACCTCCCCCACATCAAATTCCAAACCCTCTTCAAGTCCACCAATCGGACCGAAGTACCATGAGGGTTCACCCTCCCAACCCATGGAGAAACCCAAACCTACCGTAAAAGACAAATCTTCCACGAAGGTAAACCCAAAACCTGTCACGCTTGACAGTAAAGGCTTCAATCTGACCACACCCTTTGTCAATGTCAACCCCGAAGCACTGACCTCCGTCCTAGGATTCTCGGTCGCATGACTGCCCCACACCCCACCAGTCTCCTTCCAAACCGCCAAGTCCCTGTGTCTCTCCAAACTCGCAGAGAAATACATATAAAGTCCATCACATTCTGATTTAATGGGGTCTTCCCCTGCCTCATCACCTGCCATGACAACTGGAATCCACCGCACTGGCCCAGAGCACACCCACAAGCTCCCAAGCTAGCACTCGAAACACACTAGCCCTGTCTTGAAAACCCTAACCCTAACCAACAGCTTCATCCCCCTCCTTCTCCCACACTATCTCTTCACCCATCTTTTCTACACAGATTCTTATTTCAATTGTCTTCTTATTATGGATCACCATGGAGCTAATCTAGTTAGATTCAACCGCAGGGAAAATCAACCCTCAAAAAACTATCATGTGTTTGTTTAGGAAGGATTGAATTCTCTGCAAAACTTCTTGATAAGACTTAGCTCTCCTAAAAATATTATCATAAGGAGATTCTTCATGAACATATTTCTTTACACTAATTTGAAGGCAATGTTCCTCTAAAATCTTTGGAGAGTCATGCTTCTTAAACTCAATATAGGACAAATTAATATCTTCCATTGTCATGGCTTCTATTTTGGCATGAATTACACTAAAAAGAGTATATGGGCCTATATGCATAGGAAAATTAGGCCAAATTCTCTTGGAGGAAGAATATAAATCTTTAGTTATGCCTTACTTGTTGTTTTATAAGTTATTTCTCTACAAACAAGTTTTCCATGCATGAATTTGGGCAAGGCATGAAGAGGAGCATTACATCCAAAAAACTTTGATATAGGAAAATGTTTCTTGAATATACCAATCACCAATTTGATCTAAGTTGTGCATAGCTTGCCCTGTAATCCTCGGTAGTAGAAAATAAAAAAATGTTTGATGAAGAGGAATAATAATATAATGACAGATTTCATAAATATGCTCTTTGGCATTTTCTTCCCATAACTTAGAATGATAAATATGAATAGGTTTTGAAGAGTTAGGAGTCCACTGCCAACGCATTTTGAGGAAAATATGTATGAAAGAAAATTGAATCCATTACATAGGTTGACATATAAAATCGAGGGGATCCATCTTCTGCTTTTAGCTTAAGAAAAGTTTTCAATGTTTCTATAGAGGTTGTCAGATAGAATTGTACCCCAATTCAAGTTGTAACCACTAATTACTATGTGCATAATTGGAACCTGGTCTAATTTGAAATGATTAGAGTTATTTTCACCATATAATCAACACATAGGAGTAGTAACATAGAATTTCCCTGGTTTGTAGGAAAAAGTTGCATATTTTCCCAACCTATCAATTTCAAACTTATTCTCATCAGCCCACCAGTATTTAATTAATTATGTCAATTGTAAACTATACTACACACATTCCTCTTGATTAAATTTTTCCAGGAACTCGTTATTATAAACAATTTTGAGATTGGACAGTTTGAGATTCAATAACCATCTTCCAATTATTGAAAATAATCTGCATCCAGAGGTCTGCATGTTCCAAATCCCATCGTATCATATTTGTGTATCTCGTCAATCGTATCATATTTGTGTATCTCATCAATCGTATCATATGTCTGTATCCCATCAACCTCGATCTTGCTGCAACTTTGTGTAACCCAGACTTAGCAATGTCCTAAAAAATTCTCTCTGGGGCATAAGTATCATCATCGCTCTCACTCTCTACTACAACGGGTTTTTATTCCTAAAAAAGATTGAATATTTGGTACCAAGTTTTGCTCCTGGAGTGAAGTTTATAAGAAGTGTTTGCTAAATTATAAACATTGGTATTTTTATCTTCTTGGTCTTCTATCTGTTGAGATGGATCCTACTTCTTTGCTTTTCTGGGCGCCATGGAAACTGTTATGTGGTATTTTCTGAGAACATGGTCTGCAAACAAAAGTGGAAATCAATCGAAGCAATGAACTCGTGCAGTGTAATAATAACACCATGCATCAAATGCTTAAAACATAAACGTTTCCAACCCACTACCATTAATTCATGTATCAATGCCATTAATTGTGAAGCGAAGGGTGTCAGGCCTTATTATCATTGAAAATATGGCGCAAATAATATTGACAACGTAAGAATTTTAAACTAATTAATCCTAAGTTAATAGTTCATTATGTTTAATTATCATCGTAATTCTCGGACCGAGGACCTCGGGAAATAATCCACATAAGATTTGTGTTTATTGTCTGATGCCCGAGATGACATGGCACAATATAATTAATCTTTTTGTGATTATCGTGTTAACCTTAATCACCATGTTAAAATTTAATTATCACTTAAATTATTGTATGTCGGCCATCAGGATATTGTGTATTCAGTAGAACATGTTTCTAAATAAAATTTGAGATACGAGATCTGAGATGATGTGGAAAAGATGACGTATCGATCATACACAAGTGCCACGTGTCATACAGAAATGATTGAATGACCAGTATGATGGGGTTAAAAATGGATGAGATGTGTCATACACATAGGATAGGTGCCACATGCAATAGAATACATGCCAACTTATGGTCATGTGTAGACAAGCAATAAATAACTGTTGAATGTCGGATTTCAGGATCTCGGTGTTAGAAATAATAGGTGTGCTCGTTTAACCATAGGAAATATATCAATATTGTCACCCAACCATAGGTTGAAGCCACCCCCGAGCACCTTAACCTTGACAAAGAATAATTATGGAAGAAAACCCTAGGCCTAATAGCCAATCAAGGTAGCGTATCACTCTCCAGAGTTAGCATACCAAGCAGAAATTCCAAACCATAACCAAGAGAGAGTCCAAGACTGAAACTGAAAATACAAGTTGCAGTAGTTGCAGTTGCAGCTACTCTCCAGAATTGTGCACAACTAAATTTATGTAGTTGTGAGCTGTGTGTGTCCAAATGAGCTCTGGCATCCTGTATTTATATTGCTCCTCCTTAGTTGTATGGGCCGACTTTTCATTCTGGAGGCTAAAAACTCAATATTAAATATTTCCTTTAGCTTGTCTTCTAGGGTTATGTCTAATGCTTTAGGGTTTCTTCTTGCTTCTCGAAATATTATATTCTTGTCAGGGTTACACGTGGAGGTTAACATCTCCTGCAACTACCATAATATAAACACTCGGGTAATTTATGAGTTATGGTGTATGTGATTTATCCCGATGGCCGATATCTGAGATTATGGAGCCCTTTGTAAAGTCATATACTTTGGGCATATGACCTTGGGATAAAATGGGATGATGAATATATACTTTTTTATATATATACAAGTTAAAAAGAAAATCAAATAAAAACTAAATTTACAAACAAAACAATGATGATGAATATAGAATAGAGCAAAGAGGAACCCTACATTTTTTAAAATTCAAAAATTTACATCGAGAGCTGTTGAGACTCAACAATTGGCAACACATTGGACAGAACAATTTTCTCTACACAACAATATTTAAAAGTCTAATTATACAACATTGATGCTTTAAAATTAAGTGAAATAACTCAAAAGATATATATATATATATATATATATATATATATATATATATATATATATATATATATATAATTTTAATTTATTTTCTTTTATAAGCATGCATAACCCCTTTGAAGAGAATCACAAGCATTGACCCAGTGCAAACGGAGATATATAGCCTTGACGGGTTTTATTGTTCTTTTTTAATAACTTCAACTTCCTTATTTATAATTTCACCCTTTAAATTTGAGAATTGCTTTGTACAATTGGGTGATAGAAGCAGGGTTTTTTTTAGAGTTGCTTTGATTATTAAAAAAATTTTAGTAAATAAATATTTAGCTTATAGTTTTCTCTCATTTCCAATTATATACAATGATTAACCTTTATGTGCGGGAATAAGTGAATGCTCAAAATTATTATTTATGGAAGAAACCTAGATTGGAATTATATGTATGATAAAGATGAATTCATTCTAACATGGAAGTTTCTCCACATACAAAACATTTTTTTCCTTATAAGTTATATCACTTAGTATTGATGATTAACTGTGATGCTTTCAAATATGGACGAATTTGAATAGATCATCCAAATAACATATACGCCTTTTTTGAAAGTGACAAGCCCCTTATTAAAAATAATTGAAAACAATAAAATAAACCAAAAACATAAGAGAAAAAGTATGAACAATTAAGAAATGAAAAAGATTTATATTTACATATTTTTTACAATATTTACAAAATATTGATAAAACTTCAAGAAAAATATGTCTTAAGGTTTAGACCATTCATAGGGAGGCTTTCAATCTCCTCCTCCAATGATTGTAAAATGTAAGTTGAAGGGCCAAGCTTTTGAGATATATGAAAGGGACTAAGCCAAAGTCTTTGAAACTTAGTATGTTTTTCTTTATCTTTATGGGATTTGTCTCATTTCAAAACCAAGTCACCAACAGAAAAATATTTGTTACCAACTGAGTGATTGTCAAACCATTTTTAATGAGCTTTTTATGATCGATGAAAGTTTCTTTGGCTTTGTTTCTAATTTCTTCTAATTTTAACAACTCTTCAATTCGTTCTTAAATTTTGGGACAAGGGTCAACTTTAATTGACTAGGCCAGTTGAAGAGAAGGTAAGGCAATATTAACAGGAAGAATGGCTTCCTTTCTACAAACTAGGAAATAGGGGAAACTTCCTAATGTTGCTTTAGGAGTAATTTTATAATCCCATAATGCATATACAAGAATTTGGTGCCAATCTCTTTGATTATCAGATATTGTTTTCTTAATGATTTTGAGATGATTCTTATTCATTGATTTTGCTAAACCATTTCCTTGTGGATAATAGTTAGTAGAATATTTAATTTTAATACATTTTTCCAATGCAAACTAAAATAATTTAATAGAAGAAAAATAGGAAGCATTATTAAAAATTAGAGTGTTGGGAACACCAAACTTGGTAATGATAAATTGTTCGATAAAGGATATCACCTGATCTTGATTGACAACGTTAAGGGGAATGGCTTCATTCCATATTGTAAAGTAATCATTTGGTGTAAATATATACTTATGCATCTTTGATGAGTTCAGAGAAATTCCTCCAATGACATCTAAACCCCATTCTTGGAAAGGTTCATCAATTGCAATTGGTTGTGATGGGAATCTTGGTTTCTTTTCTTTTCCTGCAGAAGTTTGAAAAATCTTACACTTCCTAGCATATGCATGAGCATCTTTGAATATGGTTGGCCAGTAATATCCTGCATGCAAAATTTTGTGAGCAGTAGTATCTCCTCCAAAGTGCCCACCTGCAGGACCATCATGCAATTCAGAAAAAACCTTGTCAGCTTCTAACTTCTCCAAACATATGAGCAAAACTGAATCATATTTTTTTCTTAATAGAATTTCATTAATCGATTGGTATTGAGATGACTTTAATCTCAAATCTCTTCTTTTCTTTGGTTCAATATGTTGTGGACCTGATCCATGAGTAAAAAAATATTTATGATCAACATCCTAAGTACTACTAGAATCAACTGTAAGATTCACATAATTGATTTTTTTCTTTTAATTCTTCATGATCTTTAGTTGTTGGTTCTGAATCAATTGATTTTGTAACAAGTTTACAAATACCTTGACCTTTAACAATTTTTAAGGTTTGATTTCAAGATCATATCCTTGAAGAGAAGTCATCCAATTAGCTCTTTTATCACCGAGATCTTTTTGGACAAGTAAATTTCTTACAAAGGGAAATGGAACAATAATTTTAGTATGAAATTTAAGTAGAAAAGGTTTAAAATGTTTGACAACCTTAAAAACTACATAAGCTTGTTTTTTTTTATGTTGAATAATTTAATTCTTCCCTTTGAAATCATGTACTCATAAGGGAAATGGGTATTTCTAAATTTTGATCATTTCTTTGAGTAACGGAAACAACACGAGATTGATCAGAAGAAAATGTATAAAGAATAAATTATTTATTAAAGTGTTGAGAAATAAGAGTAGGTGCTTGAAGAATCTCTTATTTAATTAATCTAAATGCATCTCTTTCTAAATTGTTCCATTTAAATATGACATATTTTTTAATCAAATTTTGCGAAGGTCTAAATATTTTTGAAAATCTTTTTTTTTGTGAATAAAAAGGGAAAAATCCTATTATAAAACTTTTACAATACAAAAAAGCCACATGGCTACAGTTTGCCAAATTAGCGAAAACCGGAACAGGTGGCAGATTGTGATGTCATTGTCAAAAATGGAAATCCGCCAACTTCCCTACCAAATGAAAACTAGGGCAGGTGGTAGATTCGATTTTGTGCAGCACTGTGCTAGGAAACCAAGACAGACAGGAGACATAGATTGAAAATTAAAGACATAACTATAAAACTACTCTGTAGCACTGCAAGTAGCTGAGCTAAGAATCCTCATGATAGCCAAAGCAATTAAATTACCCATTTTCACCTGAGGTCATGTCGCTCGAGTCACTACTAAGGGGTTTGTTCCTGGGCTAGAGCACGAATGGCCTGGTGCAAGTCAGACACCTCTAGGATGTTGGTGTGTTCGAGTAGTCCTCGTACATCATGTCAATTCTCTGATGCATGAGGGTGTCTCTGTGAATTTGATCAGCCATATGGCTTATGAGCTCAAAAATGAGCGCTAACTGCTCCGGATGGAAGAAGGGTGGCAGTTCCTAGCTGAAATCTAGGAGTGTCGAGAGTGGTGGTGGCACCAAGATTGGGCTTCCCTCCACCTCCACACCAAATACTATCGTTGCCTCGCCTAAGTCCCCCTGAGCCGCTTCCATATCCTTTGTTGCCCCTAGCTTCTCCGTTGTCTCGAGGTCCTTCACTGCCTCTACCTCGCCTGAGTCTTTGATTTGAATGGTGTCCTCGGGGTCGAAGTGGAGGAATTCCTCCTCAATTATGCATATAGTCTCTCCCCTAGCCTCCTGCGCTTGTTGAATCCCTACTGGGGCACTTGTGCTTGTTGGGATTTGGCTGGGGGGCTACCAATTGTCTAGTACAGTGAAGAGGAGGGATTCTAGAGGGAACTAGATAGGTTCCTTTGGAATGTCCTCCTCCACATACGCCATAGGCAACATCTTGGGCTTCTCCCTTCGTTGATTACGGGCTATGGACAAGGCTCACTCCAGTCATTACACCCTACTCTGTCTAGCAACGAAACTGTACCAGGTAGGGCCACGACGCGGCCTGCCTCTTTCCCTCGGCATGGTGGGGCAAGGGAGGGTGCAAATGAGCAAGGTAAGACTGATGGGAGCTAACCGATTGCTACACCAGTTCTTAGAGCATCCAGGTTGGTGGAACGCAGAGGTGAAATGGCTCCATCCTCTGTTGCACAGGAGGATAACGTTGAGGCCCGACATGACCATTGTACTAAGCTTCCCCCATCCATTGCACCTCATGACCGCCATTTTTCTTGCGTGAGGGAACTGTCCTCCACTACTTTATGAGAAGTAATGGCTTCCTTCCATTTAATGGTGAGGGGAAGGGAGTTGACCTGCCATATTAATGGCTTGGGTCTGGGGCAGGCTACGTGGTCGCCCTGCGCTACGTGGCACCCCATAAGGGATTTCTGCAAATCTTGGAATAAAGTGTCTGACAAAATTAATTTGTCACAAGAATGATTGCATTGACTTCTTATTATGAGGAGAAGGAATTTTTTATATAGATTTTACTCTTTCGGTCTCAATAATGATTCCTTCTTTACAAACAATGAATGTTAATACCTTTCCTTCTGTTAATGCAAAAATAGTTTTCTTAGGATTTAGGGATATGCCATATTTTCTACAATGACAAAAAATTGGTTTAAGGTGATGTATATGATCTGGTCTAGATTTAGAGTAAATGGTAATATCATCCAAATATATGACCACTGACTAATTAATAAGACCTCTGAAAATTATATCCATGGCACGTTGAAATGTGGCTCCAACATTGATTAAACCAAAATGCATTTTTCTATATGCATAGGTGCCCCATTTAGTTCGAAATGTTGTTTTAAGTTGATCACCTTTAGACACCATGATTTTATTATATCCTGAAACTCCATCTAAAAAGGACATCATTTCAACACCTGCAACAGATTGTAAAATCTGTTCCGTAGGAGGAAGAGGAAAATTATCTTTTTCAGAAGCCTTGTTCAGATTTCTTAAATCTATGCAAATTCTAATATCACCATTCTTCTTCCTAATAGGAACTAAATTTGATACCCAATGAGAATGTTTAACATGAGATATGATTTTAGCTTTTAAAATTTTATTCAACCCATTATTTATTTGTTGTTCTGAATTTGGATGAATTTTTCTCAACTTTTGTTGAACGGACTTTACATCTGGTTTCAAAGGAATGGTATGTTGGATTCTTGATGTGTCATAAGTCTTCAAATAAATGTAATTCCAAGAAAAAATATATTTATATTGTTTTAACAATAGAATAAAAGATATTCTCTTGGATGATGTACACCATAAGCCAAGGTTTACATTTTGCATATTATCCTCAGTTCCCAGATTGATTATTTCAAATTTCATTGATGAACTATTTGTTTTACAATTTGTAGGAGCTTTAAATCTATCCTTTAAATCATAAAGATTTTCCAATATAACTATTGATTTAGGAATACTATTTTATTTTTTTATGTCTGATGACGGTGAATTAAATTCTAGATTATGTTGATCTTCATCGATTACCGAGGCATGGTATGTATCCTCTTGTGTAAAAAAAAACGATATCATAATCCTCATTGAAAATTCTCCAATTAATAATGTTATCATGCAAAAAAGGTCTAAAAAGTAATTCTATGGAGAATTTGTCATGGGAAAATTCTTCAGAAGGAATTAATTTGGAGGCAACATTAGCTAGAGAATCAACATCTGAATTATGAGCTCTAGGAATTAAATTAATGTTGAAGGCCATGAAATGAGAAATAAGATCCCAAACAATCTGTTGATAATTCTTGAGATAATTAGAAACACAATGTATAGTGTCTCTTACATGTTTGATGATGATTTCATAATCTCCAAATACCTTAATGTATTGAGCATTCATGTCGATTGCTTTCTTCAACCCTTGTATGAGCACTTCATACTCTGCAACATTATTTGTGCACTGAAATTCTAATATGTATGCTAGCATAGTTTTCTTTCCAATGGGACTCTTTAAGATACATCCAGCTTTAGCACTGTCATTAGATTTGAAACCATCAAAAAATACAGACCAAAATTCACTATTTATAGGAGATTGTACAGTTTCATTTATATAATTTACACACTTCAAATTGTTTATTTGGGAATAGTTTGAAATTTCAGACAAAGTTAAAGAATCTGAGAATGGGGATTTTTCTGCAACAAAATTTCCAAAGAAGGTATAGACACAATAGTTTCCTAAAATCAAACTAGAAAACATTATGGGTTCATTTGACTAATCAAGATCTGTGACAATATGTTTCATGTGTATTTCTCGTTCAACCTTGATTTGATTGGGTTTACCATTATATGGCAACCATAAATGAGACTAGTTAGTTGCACAATAACCATTAAGTTTTTCAAACCAATCTTTGTTGAATAGTAAACCATAGGCTTCAGGGATATCTGCAACTAAGATGTAAATAATTTGATGAACTTTTGAATTGGAAGCTAGTCTAATAAAAACATCTTTAAGTTCACCCAAAACTTTAACTTTTGACCTATCTAGTTGCATTATCTGCACATTAGATTTCTAGAGTACAACATTTATCTTTTTTGTGACAAAATGTGGCATGATATTTGATGAGGCACCAGAATCGGCCAAATAGTTTTTCACATTTTTATTATAAATCTCATATGTTAAAAGAAAAGGTGGCGTATGATAATTTGATTTTTCCTGAATCCTCGATCAAAATATCATTGGAATTGACTTGTTTGTTCTTGTCTGGAGAAGCGTTCTGGACAACTTTTTTTCTATTAAGAGTAGTAGAAGTTTGTTTTTCAGAAGTGTTTGTCCTTAATGCTCTAAAAAAATTATTTTCCCATTGTTTTAATTTTGATAATTCAAGCAACCAAATATTTTCCCTGGTTTTCTTCAAATCTTCAACTATACCATAGTCAAGTTGATCTAAAACTACCAAAGTTTTGGATTGTTCTCGGGACGAATTATTTTTACTGGGTATTGGAGGAGCTTGAGTAGAAGTACTGGTAGGTGTATTTTTACTTCTAGTTTGGACTGCATTTACCTCTTCATCAATAATTCCTTCAACTACATCCCAAGTGAGGTTTTCCTCAGGAGTTTCTTGATCATCTTCATTGTCATAGCTTTGACCTTCTTCTTTAACTTCTTCATCTTCATCAACATCAGTAGAATAAATTTGATTACATGGTGGAGGAATATTTCTCCTAGTAAATGGTCTCCATGGTTTTTTATAGGTTGATTCCTCTGCCACATTCTTCTTTAAATTCACAATTTCATTAGCTAAGCTCTTAACCAATCTATGTAGGCTTTCCATATTGATGATTTTTTTATCTTTCTTTTCTTCAATCATTTTGAGCACATTTTGTTTCCTAATTTGAGGTGCAATTTTATTTTCTTCAATTGATTCCTTGTTGGCAATACTCATCATTCCCATCTCTATGCTTAATGCTTCTTCAAATGCTTTTGTTAATGTATTATTTTGGGATCTTTTAACAAAAATCGCGATAGAAGAATGCAAAGCTATAATATAAATTCCAAAATTACATTATCTGGAGGCATAGAATCTACTGGAATTTTATTTAATAAGGTTAGGAATCTTTGGTTGAAATCTTCAACTTTTTCTTTTGGTGTCATTTTGATTCTTGATAAATCTAGAACCATTGTTGCTAGTGTTTTATTCTGCCCAAACTTCTTTACAAATTTAGTTTCAAAATCATTCCAATTTGTAATACTCCCTTATGGTAATGCAAAATACCATGTTGAAGCTCTTCCTTCAAAAGTATAAGGGAATAATCTGCATACAACATCTTCATATTGAACTCCCTTTAAATTGATAACCAACATAAATATGCTAATATGATCTTCAGGAGCTTCTCTATTAACAGGATCGAATTTCGGAAGGATTTTTTCTGGATTTTTGGGAAGATCATGAATATCTCCAAGAACTGCAACTGCTCCAGTATTAAGCCAAGGTCTTCTAGGCTGATTAAATCCTACCATATTTGTGGATTTAAGATTTTGAGGAGTTCCTAGTGATATAGGAGAAATTGAACTAGAAGGAAAAGGTTGATAAGGTGGATTGCCTTAAGGTATTGATGTCATAGATACTTCTGACTCTTCTAATTTATTTTCTAATAGGAAATCTTCTTCCCACAATTCACTAGAAGCAACGGGATTAGTTGTTACTGAGAAAGGAGAACTAGTTTCACCTTTTGGTTGAGCTTTTTTACCCTTAGTGGGTATGATATACTCAATCGCTTCCTTCCAGAGTTTCTTACTCTATGCTCTTGTCAAAACTCCTAAATTTTGCAAGTTGGGAGGAAGTTTCAACAATGGAACATCAAGGTTATCAAAATCTAGTATATTTCGATCAAATATCTAACGAACAAGCTGAATAGCAATACCCTTGTAATAAGGTAAAATTTCTTGATCATCAACAAAACTTGTGATTTCTATAACAGAATCTGATATTTCTTGATGACTTGGTTGTATAACTACTCTATGTAAATATGACTTGGGTAAATCAATCTCGGAGGTTGAAATAATTAACTTGGATGGAGAATTAGAGCTTGATTCTAAGAGAGGTTTTGAGGGTGATGGTGATCTCTTTGAATGCTTATGTCATGCATTTCTACATGCCATTCATTATCGGTGGCCCTCCTTCAGCGCCAAATTGTTGATTCTTAGAAAAATTCTTGGCAATCAACATGGATAAATCGCTCGATTAAAGCCCCAATTAGGCCTATACTCGTGTAGGATGGTGATCCTCACTAGTATGGGGGCACGTTTGCCACTTAAGGAGAAAGTGCTCATTGAAAGAAGACTTAACTTAGCTCTGCTAAATTCTACTTGTAGAAAAAGAAAGAACTAATCTATTTCTATTTTAATTCTAAACTATTTTATCTCAGGAATTTGATTAATTAAAATATAAATAGCAATTGATAACTATTTAAGAAGGGAAATAATTCACCACATTTAAACAATATTTTAGAAACCTCTGTAGTAAAATAGTTTTCAAACAAATAGTTGAATTTAAATTATAATTATAGTATTCATATTTCATCATTCATTAATTCAATTATAAAAATAATTTATAATGAATATACTCAATTGATTAACAATAGTGCATACAATAAGTAATATTCATCAATATTAAACAAATTGAAATAAATGAATTAATGTGACTTTCAAAATAAATACGACATGAACGCATGAACAAAAATACCATACAAATTATTCCAGTATATGGATCACAAAATCACTTAGTGGCTCTGTATTTCTCAAAAATAGTCTTGACAACAATGTACAAGTCTTTTTTCTTGAAAATCAAACCCCTTCTAGGTTCTTGAAAATGACTATATATAATATTACAACAATTACAAGCCAAAGTTTTGTCCCAACTCTGTTCTAACTAAAAGACTAAAATTAGATAACAAAATAAAACTAAAATGATAGGCCTTTCTAGAATTAGTTCTCAACGAGTCCCTTGTTTGATGCACGAGCTTCCTTATGTTACTTCAATTTTGAGTAGATTTCCAGTATTCGAGAAATGAAATTAGGAGCTTTTGAATGGGATCTTATTTCATAATTGAAAAAAATTTCTTCCACAGATGGCAGATTTTGGTGAATCATGGCAGAAATTTGATTGGAGATGGCATAATATCTTTGTGGTTTGACCAAAAATTGATTGATGGAATCAAGATTTACCTTAAATAACATTGCAATTTTATCATCATACTTTTTCCTGCGACTTTTCACTTCCATAACATCAACTGCTATCTTCGTTGTTTCAATGGTGAATTGAATATTTGGCATGTCAATTTCCCCAACTATGTTAATTTTTGAATTTAATGTTGAAGTGCATGATTCACTGACTTCTTCTATTAGCCTCTTAGCTTCATGTAGATTGTGTTTCCAAGATTTTATCGTTATTTCTCCTTTCAACTTATTTGACTCAAAAGTTTGGGATAAGTTTTGGAAAACTGGTTTAACCTCATCTTGACACAATATTGATTCAAAGAATTTATTTTGAACTTTTGCTAACTCAACTTCCTTGTCTAAAATGATTTTTGAGAAATCATTTATCATACCGTGTTGATTTAAAATGGAACCCATAATCTGACAAAAATATACATTTGCGTATTTTAATTGATCATTAACCTAAAAATCTTGATGCTTAAGTTGCTCAACATCAATCATTTAACTCTCTAGACTTTGAATTTGAGTTTGTAGTTGAGTGATTTGAGCATTATTTTCACTTATAGAATCAGAAAGCAATTGTTGAACTCGAGTAATTCCAGCCTTCAGTTGTTCTTCCAAGCTCTTCATCTCTTGAAAGTGTGTTTGTTGTGCCTGTGAAATTTTGACTTCCACTTGTTTTTCAGTGAGTGTTTCTTTTCGTTTCAATTTGTCTTCAAGATGAGCTATCTCATCATTTTTCTGCTTAATGATTTGTTTTAAATTATTTACTGACCATATGTTGGTTGATGCAAAATCTCCCATGGAATATGCCAATTCTCCTTCAAATTGTTGATCATCCTACCCGAAACCATCCTAAATTATTCTTTGTTTAGTTGTTGGTTTATTCATTTAATCAATTTTCTTCTTTTGAATCCTGCCTTTTATAATTTCCCTCTTCTTCTTACTAAAGAAGAAGTATGTATGATGAGCTTCCTCTTTCTCAATGGTTGTTAAATAATCAACATATAAAGGATTTGGGAATGAAACTCCAAGAATAGTGGTCATAGGTGTGACTAAGACAATTGATGAAGAAATCAAACTGTCATGCTCCTAGAGTTTCATTCCCAAATTCAAATAGTGGCTAGAGGTGTGAACTAGACAATTGATGAAGAAATAAAACACTCATGCTCATGAGTTTGAGTATCTAAATAATAATTTTGCAATGGAGACAATATCTCTAATGATTTTGTCAGAGTATGACTTGTAGAGATTTTCTCTTTGTGTTGTGATTCTCTCGGTTGATTATTTTCAAATAAAAGAGACTCAACATTTGAATTCCTTTGATATATCTATTGGATGATATTTTCTTTTAATATTTCTTCTGATAGTATTTCTAAACTTTCTTCAGCAATTTCCTGGCTTGACTGAAATTTCTTCTATTAATTGGGAGGATTACATATTTGAGGCGATTTTTCTACTGATGTCTCTATCTGAGATACTATAGATTGTGTCTTTGTTTGAGTATTAGGGAGTTGTTTTCTATATTCTTGTTTGAGGATTGGTGGAAGTCAGGTCCTCCTTGCCTTCGAGAAATTTAAAAAACTATCATGTGTCTATTTAGGAAGGCTTTGAATTCTATGCAAAACTTCTTGATAAGACTTAGCTCTCCTAAAAATATTATCATAAGGAGATTCTTCATGAACATATTTCTTTACACTAATTTGAAGGCAATGTTCCTCTAAAATATTTAAAGGGTCATGCTTCTTAAACTCAATATAGGACAAATCTTCCAATGCCATGGCTTCTATTTTGCCATGAATTACAACAAAAAGAGTATATGGAACTATATGCATCGAAATGTTGGCCAAATTATCTTGGAGAAAGCATATAAATCTTTAGTATTGCATGTACTTGTTGTTTGATAGGTTATTTCTCTTCAAACAAGTATGTTAGGCATGAATTTGAGCAAGGCATGAGGAGAATCATTACATCCAAAAAACTATGATATAGGAAACAATTTATTTAATATACCAATCACCAATTTGATCTGAGTTCTGCATAGCTTGCTCTGTAATCCTGGGTGGTAGAAAACAAAAAAATGCTTGATGAAGAGGAATAATAAGATAAATAACATAATGAGTTGGATCCTGCTTCTTTGCTTTTCTGGGCACCATGGAAACTGTTATGTGGTATTTTCTAAGAACAGGGTCTGCAAACAAATGTGGAAATCAATAGATGCAATGAACTCGTGCAATGTAATAAGAACACCATACATCAAATATTTAAAACATAAATTTTGCCAACCTATTACCATTAATTTGTGTATCAATGCCATTAATTGTGAAGTGAAGGGTGGCATGCCTTATTAACATTGAAAAGATGGTTGTAAATAAGACTGACAATGTAAGACTTTTAAACTAATTAATTCTAAGTTAATAGTTTATAATTTCTAATTATCATTATAATTCTCGAACCGCAGGACCTCGAGAAAGAATGCACATAAGATTTGTGTTTATCGTTTGGTGCCCAAGATGACGTGGCACAATATACTTAATCTTTTCGTAATGATCGTGTTAACCTTAATCACCATGCTAATCTTTAATTATCACTTAAATTCTCGTATGTCGGGCATCAAGATATCGTGGAGTCAGTCGAACATGTATATAAATCAAATCTAAGATAGAGATTTGAGATGATGCAGCAAAGATGACATAAGATGAGTTGACATATCGGTCATACACAAGTGCCATGTGTCATACATAAATGATAAATTACCAGTATGACAGGGTTAAAAATGGATGACACATGTCATACACGTAGGATATGTGCCACATGTCATAGCAGACACGTCATCTTATGGTCACGTGTAGACGAGCAATAAATAACCATTGAATGTCGTATTTCAGGATCTCGGGTAATTTATGAGTTCTGGTGTATGCGATTTAGCCCGATGGTTGATATTCGAGATTATGGAGCCCTTTGTAAAGTCATATACTTTGGGAATATGACCTTGGGATAAAATGGGATCATGGATATATATATATATATATATATAAGTTTATACATACAAGTTAAAAAGAAAAACAAATAAAAACTAAATTCACAAACAAAACAATCATGATGAATATAGAATAAAGAAAAGAGGGACCCTAAATTTTTTAAAATTCAAATATTTACATCGGGGGGTTGTTGAGGCTCAATACCTTGTAATATTAATTGATCGTTGGCTTCTACAATCCCTCTTGGGCATAGTGGAAATCCCCTTACATTGCCTGAAGATCTACTTGTTGGTTTATTTGGAAACCCCATACCCTGGTTGAAATCTTCCTCATCCATCAAGTGGCCCCCAAATTCTTTTTTCTAGTCCAAGCTTAAAACCATGTGACCTAGGAGCAAGTCTTTGTACTTGAAAGTAGCAAATGAGGGCTTGCTAGAGGCAACACAAGTGATGGCAAACATCCTTTGCATACCCAAACTCATCAACATTTGAAACATGCC
>JZKD02S1340903.1:0-11681 GCA_000966675.3 Picea glauca
TTACTTAATTGCTCGTCATCCACATAACTGCTAATTTCCTTTCTTGGAGATCCTTTCTTTGTCTACCCGGGTTCGGGCTCATCGTTCAGATCTGCTTCAGTTCTTGATTTATTGGAGTCTTTCATGTCAAGGTTACTTTTGGCTTCTACTTCCTTTTGTGAGACCTCCTTGTCTTGAAATTCAGACTCAGGGGAAGGAGTTATCTCAGGGCCTTCTTCCTCTTGGACACACACCAAGGTGCCTAAGATGGTTCCGGACTCTCATCATCACTATATACTTGTGTAAGTTTTCTCAAGGGATTAGGTGCTTGTGTTTCTATCAACACCTGACCTGTCTCTGGTGGAATTGTTCCGCCTCCCAGGGAGTTGACTGGCAATGTTGTGGATCCAAGGTTACTTGATCCATTGGTGTTATCGGGATTTAAGGAATCGGGGCCACTTGGCTCCATCAGGACACGTCGGATGCTAGTTGAAAGCACAGGTGTTACAACAAGGTACAAATTGTCCTGCATCCATTCATTAGTAGCTGGCCTTGCTGGTACAAGAGTTTTGCCATCCCTGGTGTAACTTGAACTTTAGGGTAATACCTGATTTTTATCAGGGATTCCTGATGAACTCCCACAACGTCAATTTCTTCTTGGGGATCACCTATTTTCTCACCCAATTTTTGTGCTATCATTCCTTCCCAGGTCCTGAGAATTTCTTGAGTTGTCTGCTCCAAAGATGTCTTTTTCTCTTCCCAACTCATGGATTTGAACCTGGTCATTCAAGGGTCAAATATCCTTGCCACTACCTCATTCTAGTCTTGAGTGTTTTCATTGAAAATTTCATCCTCGAACCGGTCATGGGCATAAGGTCAACAAGAAGATATCTACGACGCGTGTTGTAGGACCAAGACCTTGGGATCATTTTTGTGAAACCGACCGATTTGAAACCGATATTCTAATTGACTAAGCCCCTCTTATTTAGCATGAGTCATGTCTTTGACCATGTAGAAGCCAATATTAAATTCATACAGTATGAAATCCTACTTCTTATCTTTTAATAAAGTGGCATTATACCCCTGAAAATGGTTTGATAGGAAATTTCCCCCAATTCTATTCGAACAGGAACATACAAAGGTAACAGATGGGGAGCCCCTATGGTGATGAAAACCCTAATGTAGGTTTCATGCTCATATAAATACTAGTGACCAACTTTTCATATAACCTTTTTTGCTTTGTCTGATAGCCTAGGGCACTCTTTCCTGAAGAGCAAGAAGTAAATGCGTGCAATAAAATGATCATAGATAACAACATAGGACGTTTTGTACTTGTTTTCACATAATATGATGAAATATACATGGAATGCGAGCTTTGAAGAGTGCCAATTTAGGTTCATCCTAGAGAAAGCGTTCTTGGCGCAGATGATGTCCAGCAGATACAAGGCCATGTAGAAGGTGGGGGTATCTCCCTCCTTCGACACCTGAGCTTGCCTTATGCAGGTGATCAACTGTTTGGAGATGATGGCACCCCAATTGAAACCCATGCATGAAATGGTGACTGTATAAGCTAGAGGCATCCAAGCCTCTGAAAACTGGGAGCAGTCTTTCTCCCCATGCAACCTGCAGAGAAAATCCATGAGATATATGTATGGTTCCCTAAAATTGGTTGTTGGGTACCAACCAACAGTTCGGTTCGTGAATTTTTTGTCTTCCCTCCACTAAGAGGCCATGATTTTGCTGGTATCGTGTGACGCATAGAATCTTAGAATGAAATCAATGCTACACTCTGACGCATTCACCGTTATTCAAAAAAAATTGTGCATCGACGTGGTCAATAAGCCACTTTAGGAGCTCGATGCAAGGAAACACCGGAGACCAGTTGTCCACCATGTGCAGATAAGCCTTGTGAATATTTGGGAGGACCTCATCATCGAGCCTCCTTGTGTCATGGTCACTGTGCGGGGTATATTCGAGGGGTTATTCCTTCTTGATTTTCTTGAACACTTCTTCCCAGCGAGGAAATGTTGCTTTAGCTCCAATACTCGCCTCTGTGTCTCTGAAAGTTGTGGGCTGAACAAAGGCCTCTTTGGTGATCATCTTGATGATGGGAACTGGCTTGGAAGAGAATTCCAATTGTCTTGCAACGACTGGGGAGGAGCCCTCTCCTACTTTCGATTCTTGCAGATTTGGCGCTTTGGGTGATTTCCTGGTAGAGGGTTTCTTTGGAGGCATCGTTCTTGCAATTAAAACTACCCTTTAAAAATGTGTACAGAACAAAATTAGGTGAGAAAAAATGAATGGAGCGTAAAAAACACCATAAGCAGATACATACCTGTAATGCTTGCTAAGATAATTGTTTAATACTCACTGAACTTTGGACGTTTCCTTCGGACTATTAGCTTCGCTCTTCTGTTTGTTCTGACTTTCTTGTTGCGCAAAATAGGATCATACACAATGAATCACAAAGGATATAACTGGAGAGGTATTATCAGTCATATAAATTAGTTAATACGAGTAATGAATGTAGATTCAAAATAAACTACTATTTGATTTCTGCAGACAAATCTTAACCGGTCGACGTCGGAGGTGTGGAGGAAGATGCATTGTATCGGTGGGTTTAACGGTTCCTTTTGATTTTCACATGAATTGGTAACTAATGTGCAATCCATGAATTAACTAATATCCTTGAATGTGGCGTACCTAACACATTTAGGGGTTAAAACGGCTTGTCACATCACATCACTCTAGCGTAGAGATCGGGGATTGGCTACTATCTGAGTGTATACTTATATTTATTTTCTCTTGATAAAACTTTCGATGCCGATGATATCGGGGATTGGTGATCAGGGAAATTTCAGGTGCACCGCTTCTCGATGGGTCATCATCTTTATAAGCTTTTGTCGTCGAAAGCGTCTCGGGAGTTGGAGGTCAGTGGTGTCACTCCTCTATTTGTGCGGCGCTTACTATTACACTTTTATGCCAAAGCCGAATGGATCGATATTTGGAAAAATCCCTACCGAGGCTTATTCACAGAAAATAAATTCTTTCATCGGTCGACGCTGATGAAGATCGGTGCTCGACTATTTTGGATTCTAACATGATTTGCTTCACCTTTAACTCTATCGATGCCGAACTTCCTAAGAGAGTCAGGGAAAACTTTAGATCGTTGATTCCTTGAATAGTTGTTAGGTCCCTTTCAGAGTTAAGATGATTCTTTGTCGTACGTTCAAGCAAACTTTAATCAATTCAATCATGAAACATATAAGATAAGCGAAGGCATCAGTTTCATATTGAAGTGAAAACAATCAATGCAAAAGATCGAGTGGTACCCAGAAAAAGGAAATGGTCATAGAATTGTTTTAGGGTGTGTTCAGTGCTCAACAAATGGCGATTCAATGGGTGAATGCATAATATCTTTTCCTCCTTCATTTCCCTTGAGGTATTACCGAATCACAAAGTAGACATTTCTGGCATTTCTTTTATTCATAACTGAGTTTTTTTTTTGTTTATATATATTTTATTTTATTGGAAGTATTNAGGTGCCTAAGATGGTTCCGGACTCTCATCATCACTATATACTTGTGTAAGTTTTCTCAAGGGATTAGGTGCTTGTGTTTCTATCAACACCTGACCTGTCTCTGGTGGAATTGTTCCGCCTCCCAGGGAGTTGACTGGCAATGTTGTGGATCCAAGGTTACTTGATCCATTGGTGTTATCGGGATTTAAGGAATCGGGGCCACTTGGCTCCATCAGGACACGTCGGATGCTAGTTGAAAGCACAGGTGTTACAACAAGGTACAAATTGTCCTGCATCCATTCATTAGTAGCTGGCCTTGCTGGTACAAGAGTTTTGCCATCCCTGGTGTAACTTGAACTTTAGGGTAATACCTGATTTTTATCAGGGATTCCTGATGAACTCCCACAACGTCAATTTCTTCTTGGGGATCACCTATTTTCTCACCCAATTTTTGTGCTATCATTCCTTCCCAGGTCCTGAGAATTTCTTGAGTTGTCTGCTCCAAAGATGTCTTTTTCTCTTCCCAACTCATGGATTTGAACCTGGTCATTCAAGGGTCAAATATCCTTGCCACTACCTCATTCTAGTCTTGAGTGTTTTCATTGAAAATTTCATCCTCGAACCGGTCATGGGCATAAGGTCAACAAGAAGATATCTACGACGCGTGTTGTAGGACCAAGACCTTGGGATCATTTTTGTGAAACCGACCGATTTGAAACCGATATTCTAATTGACTAAGCCCCTCTTATTTAGCATGAGTCATGTCTTTGACCATGTAGAAGCCAATATTAAATTCATACAGTATGAAATCCTACTTCTTATCTTTTAATAAAGTGGCATTATACCCCTGAAAATGGTTTGATAGGAAATTTCCCCCAATTCTATTCGAACAGGAACATACAAAGGTAACAGATGGGGAGCCCCTATGGTGATGAAAACCCTAATGTAGGTTTCATGCTCATATAAATACTAGTGACCAACTTTTCATATAACCTTTTTTGCTTTGTCTGATAGCCTAGGGCACTCTTTCCTGAAGAGCAAGAAGTAAATGCGTGCAATAAAATGATCATAGATAACAACATAGGACGTTTTGTACTTGTTTTCACATAATATGATGAAATATACATGGAATGCGAGCTTTGAAGAGTGCCAATTTAGGTTCATCCTAGAGAAAGCGTTCTTGGCGCAGATGATGTCCAGCAGATACAAGGCCATGTAGAAGGTGGGGGTATCTCCCTCCTTCGACACCTGAGCTTGCCTTATGCAGGTGATCAACTGTTTGGAGATGATGGCACCCCAATTGAAACCCATGCATGAAATGGTGACTGTATAAGCTAGAGGCATCCAAGCCTCTGAAAACTGGGAGCAGTCTTTCTCCCCATGCAACCTGCAGAGAAAATCCATGAGATATATGTATGGTTCCCTAAAATTGGTTGTTGGGTACCAACCAACAGTTCGGTTCGTGAATTTTTTGTCTTCCCTCCACTAAGAGGCCATGATTTTGCTGGTATCGTGTGACGCATAGAATCTTAGAATGAAATCAATGCTACACTCTGACGCATTCACCGTTATTCAAAAAAAATTGTGCATCGACGTGGTCAATAAGCCACTTTAGGAGCTCGATGCAAGGAAACACCGGAGACCAGTTGTCCACCATGTGCAGATAAGCCTTGTGAATATTTGGGAGGACCTCATCATCGAGCCTCCTTGTGTCATGGTCACTGTGCGGGGTATATTCGAGGGGTTATTCCTTCTTGATTTTCTTGAACACTTCTTCCCAGCGAGGAAATGTTGCTTTAGCTCCAATACTCGCCTCTGTGTCTCTGAAAGTTGTGGGCTGAACAAAGGCCTCTTTGGTGATCATCTTGATGATGGGAACTGGCTTGGAAGAGAATTCCAATTGTCTTGCAACGACTGGGGAGGAGCCCTCTCCTACTTTCGATTCTTGCAGATTTGGCGCTTTGGGTGATTTCCTGGTAGAGGGTTTCTTTGGAGGCATCGTTCTTGCAATTAAAACTACCCTTTAAAAATGTGTACAGAACAAAATTAGGTGAGAAAAAATGAATGGAGCGTAAAAAACACCATAAGCAGATACATACCTGTAATGCTTGCTAAGATAATTGTTTAATACTCACTGAACTTTGGACGTTTCCTTCGGACTATTAGCTTCGCTCTTCTGTTTGTTCTGACTTTCTTGTTGCGCAAAATAGGATCATACACAATGAATCACAAAGGATATAACTGGAGAGGTATTATCAGTCATATAAATTAGATAATACGAGTAATGAATGCAGATTCAAAATAAACTACTATTTGATTTCTGCAGACAAATCTTAACCGGTCGATGTCGGAGGTGTGGAGGAAGATGCATTGTATCGGTGGGTTTAACGGTTCCTTTTGATTTGCACATGAATTGGTAACTAATGTGCGATCCATGAATTAACTAATATCCTTGAATGTGGCGTACCTAACACATTTAGGGGTTAAAACGACTTGTCACATCACATCACTCTAGCGTAGAGATCGGGGATTGGCTACTATCTGAGTGTATACTTATATTTATTTTCTCTTGATAAAACTTTTGATGCCGATGATATCGGGGATTGGTGATCAGGGAAATTTCAGGTGCACCGCTTCTCGATGGGTCATCATCTTTATAAGCTTTTGTCGTCGAAAGCGTCTCGGGAGTTGGTGGTCAGTGGTGTCACTCCTATATTTGTGCAGCGCTTACTATTACACTTTTATGCCAAAGCCGAATGGATCGATATTTGGAAAAATCCCTACCGAAGCTTATTCACAGAAAATAAATTCTTTCATCGGTCGACGCTGATGAAGATCGACGCTCGGCTATTTTGGATTCTAACATGATTTGCTTCACCTTTAACTCTATCGATGTCGAACTTCCTAAGAGAGTCAGGGAAAACTTTAGATCGTTGATTCCTTGAATAGTTGTTAGGTCCCTTTCAGAGTTAAGGTGATTCTTTGTCGTACGTTCAAGCAAACTTTAATCAATTCAATCATGAAACATATAAGATAAGCGAAGGCATCAGTTTCATATTGAAGTGAAAACAATCAATGAAAAAGATCGAGTGGTACCCAGAAAAAGGAAATGGTCATAGAATTGTTTTAGGGTGTGTTCAGTGCTCAACAAATGGCGATTCACTGGGTGAATGCATAATATCTTTTCCTCCTTCATTTCCCTTGAGGTATTACTGAATCACAAAGTAGACATTTCTGGCATTTCTTTTATTCATAACTGAGTTTTTTTTTTGTTTATATATATTTTATTTTATTGGAAGTATTGTTTTAGGGCTTGGCCATTCATTGGGAGGGCATCAGGTTCCCCCCTCAAATTCTACAACCGGTAAGTGCCTGCCCCAATATTCTCAGCCACAAGGAAAGGTCCAAGCCACAGGTTCTGAAACTTATAATGTTTCCCTTTCGGTTCACTTGCTTTGTCCCACTTCAGGACTAAGTCTCCTACCTCAAAGTTCTTTTCTTTAGCTTTATGCTTATCGAACCATATTTTCACTATTTGTTGGTGAGATAGGAATTTTGACTTAGATTTTTCTCTCTCTTCTTCCAACATTAGCAGAGTGTTAATACTTTGCTGCATGGTCGATGAGGGTTCTTCGTTGGAATCTTGGGCCAGCTGGAGAGACGAGAGGTAGAGTCCATTTGGGAGGATGGATTCTTGCCCATAGACTAGAATGTATGGGGAATTTCCTATGGCTTCCTTAGGTGTGACCCTATCGGCCCATAGAGAATTATAAAGTAGATTATGCCAATTTATTTGGTTGTCTGTGACCGTCTTCTTCAATATCCTTACTAGATTTTTATTAGTCGATTCAACCACACCATTTCCCTAGGGGTAGTAATTTACAGAGTACTTGATCACAATTCCTTTGTCTAGAGCGAACTTTGTCAATAGGGTTGAATAAAAGTAAGTTGTGTTATCAAATACCAAAATAGAGGGGACAACAAACCTCATGATTAGTTGTTTCTCTATGAATTGGATAACCACCTTCTCGTTCACATGAGTCAGAGGAATGGCCTCTGTCCATCTCGTGAAATAGTCGATGGAAGTAAGAATGTACTTATGTATTTTCGAGGAGCTAGGTGTAATTTCTCCTATAATATCGAACCCCCACTGTTCAAAAGGCCGAGAGTCAGTGACAGGTTGGAGTGGGAACGCCACTCTTTTCTCCTTTCCAACGCTCATTTGACAGGTCTTACAGTTTCTAGCATAAGTATGAGCGTATTTGAATAAGGTGGGCCAATAATAGTTGGCTCTCATAATTTTATGAGCAATAGTGTTTCCTACGAAATGTACCTCGGCAGGGCCATCATGGAGTTCATTCAGGAATTTATCTACATCTCCTCATTTGAGACACCTTAACAGTATCCCATCGTAATTGATCTGGAAGAGCACCTAATTTATAAGACAATATTGCGCAGATTTTAATCTCAGGGCTCTCCTTTCTATAGGATTGAGGTTTTCGGGACAAGCCCCTTGATGTAGGAGATAATTTAAGTCTTTATACAAAGAATCTTGTCCTAGAGATATGTATTCTACTTCACCATACCGTAGTTCCATCTCGTTCTCCCATCTGAGATCTTCGTTTACTTGATTTTGGGCCTCGGTTGCGAGTTTACACAACCCTTGCCCTTTTACTAGTTTTGCAAGCTTTATATCTAGATCAAATTCCTGGACTACTTCCATCCAGTTCCCTCTTCTTTCCCCCATTTCTTGTTGGGTAACCAACAATCAGACTGCAGGGTGCGACATAACTACCTTAGTGTGATTCTTGAGGATGCAATATCTGAAATGCTATACTTCCTTATAGACCACGTAGGCATGTTTGTCTATAGCAGAGAAATTGAGCTCACCTCCTTGAAGATTTGTGCTCATAAATTACACTGGGGATTCGTTGTTGTCATCATCCTTCTGAGTTAGAACCATAACCAACGGTTGGTCGGAGGTGAAAGTATAAAGAGAAAATTCTCTATTGAAATCTGGACTTCACAACACCGGGGCTTGGGATATGGTTTCTTTGATATTGTTGAAAGCATATTTCCACTCATCATCCCACTTAAATTCAATGTCCTTGCAGATCATATTTTGTAAGGTTTTGATGATTTCAGCGAAGTCGGGAGTGAATTTTCTTACAAAATTGATTTGTCCAAAAAAGCACTGCATAGCTTTCTTATTATGGGGTAGCAAAAGTTGAGCTATGGATTTAATCCATTCGGGGTCTATGTGAATCCCTATTTGAGATATAATATGACCTAACAGCTTACCTTCCTTGACACTGAAGATAGTTTTCTTAGGGTTCAGAGATATACTGTATTTCTTGCATCTCTCGAAAATCTTGGTTAAGTGTTGGATGTGTTCTTCTCTATTATTTGAGTACACTATTACGTCATCTAGATACACTACCACGCATTTATTGATAAGTCCCCAAAAATCCACGTCCATGGCCCTTTGGAAAGTTTCTCCTGCGTTGAATAACCCGAAAGGCATGCGTTTGTAAGCGAAGGTTCCCCATTTGGTTCAGAAGGTGATTTTTAAACGATCTTCCTCCGAAACCAGTACTTGGTTGTAGCCTGAGAAACCGTCTAGTAGACAGAATATCTATGAGCCCGACACAGTCTGCAGGAGTTGTTCCATCAGCAAGACCAAATAATTGTCTTTTTCTGAAGCTCTGTTGAGGTTCCGAAAATCTCTGCATAGTCGGATTTCTCCCAACTTTCTCCTTACCAGAACAATATTTTCTACCCAGGCATAATCCCTAACTTGGAAAATTATCTTCGCATCTAAAATCTTCTTTAATTCTCGATACATGAGAGGTTCTAGGGATGGGTGATACTTTCAGAGCTTTTGCTGGAAAGGTTTCACTTCGAGTTTCAATGGGATGGTGTGTTGAATAATGCGGGTATCATACATTTTCAAATCCTTATAGGACCATGCGAAAACATCCTGGTATTTTCTGAATAATCTGAGGTAGGATTTCCTCTCTTCCTTAGATATGGTTTTTCCAAGATTCACATGTTTTGGGTTCTCTGTGGTTCCAAGATTTATAGTTTCATGTAGCAGGAAGGAGCTACCAGTCTTTGCATTCTTAGGTCCTTTGAATCGTTCCTTTAGGTCAAACAGATTCTCTATATTAGTTATCCCCTTAGGGATTGTGTGATCTTTTGATTTATCCATATTTTGTTCTACCCGAGGATCAATTTTGGTTGATTTCTCTTGAAACTCTTCATCGTCAATAGCGAGATCTTTGAAATTGTCTTGGTTGGTTAAGAAGCTTATGATCTATTCATCTCCCTCGAAGACTTTCCAATTAGAAATGTTATTGGGTACCGATGGTTTGTATAGCAGCGCTACAGGGAATCGGGTGGCTTCATAATCTTCTAAAGGCGACAGTCTGGAAGCGGCAGTAGCCAAGGCGTCAACGAGAATATTATTTGTCCTGGGGGCCGCAGTGATATTAAAAGATTTAAAGTGTTCTATTAACCTATGCACCTCTTGTTGATAGTTCTTCAGATGAAGAGAATTGTAATGTATAGTATTTCTTATTTTCCTAACAATAATTTCATAGTCCCCAAAAACTTTCAATCCTTTGATATCTAAATCTATGGATTTCTTTAACCCTTGTACCAGAGCTTCATATTCGACAGTATTGTTGGTACACTCGAATTTGAGTCTGCAGGACATGAAATAGCATTTACCAATAGGATTGATGAGGATGCATCCTGTTCCAGACCCTTCCTGTGATTTAGATCCATCAAAATAGAGGGTCCAAATTTGTGAGTGAGGATCGCTACTTTCGTTTCCCTTATTATTCTCTTGTTCCTTGACCTCTCGTTTCACAAGTTCTAGTGTTGAGTTCTGGTAGAACAAGATGTCTCATGTTGGTGTCAGCGATTTGTCATGAAACATCAATTCAGAGTTTTGAGTAAAAGGAACATCGGATAGGAGGGGAGCGAAGTTTCCAAAGTAGGAGTCGTAGGAATAATTGCCCATTATGGGGAAATCTATGGATGAGGGTTTGTTGGGTGTTTCTAGATCAATGACCATATGTTTCAAATATCTCTCCCTGTCAATTCTATCATGTTCTTGTGTCCCTTCAGAAGTAGCCAAAGGTACAGACAGTCGATACTGAAATAACTATTTAGATTTTCAGACCAATCTCGGCTCAGTAATAGCCCATATGCCTCTAGGATATATACTACAATAATGTTGATCACTTGCACAAATGTGGGGTGCATCGATATCCTAATCATTGCATCCTTGAGTTCTCCTATGACTTTGACTTGGCTCATATCCAATTGTATGACATTTTTATCAGTCTTGAGAGGAATGACATTCAATTTCATGCAGACAGACAAGGGCATGACGTTGGAGGATGCTCCAGAATCTACTAAGCAGTTGTGGATTTTCCTATTGAATATTTCAAACATTAGGAGGAATGTAATGATCCCAAGCCATTATGCCAGGATCATCACGGTTTTGGGTGTCTTTAAAAATATTTTTATGGTTTTGGTATTTCATCAAACACTTTGCTTACAGTTACGTTTAGGGTTTTACTGATGTGTTTATATGTGTGTTGTAGAAAATAACAAGAAGATACAATCATGGAACATACCTCAACCATATGCAATATGATAGACAAGCCAAAACATCCCAAATATGATTTTATTCATGAAATAGAGGAACCTGCTACAATGAAGATGTCGATCTGGAATGCTCAACAGATGGCTCCAAGATAGAAGTATGAGCTTCTACAAAAAGCTCCCGACAATACAAAATAAGCCTCCAAAGGCTGGATAAGAGATGAATACCAATGCCAAGGTAGATCTAGCCATATGAAGTGCAAAAACCCTAACTAGATGATGCCACGTCCTGCTAGAATGCTGAAGCTCCTCAACAATTCGACCCTGCTGCCAAATGTGTCCAATCACCCCAGGAAAGATGCCAAATAGTATATCGAGTGATGGAAAGAATATCCCAGGTGCCCAAATCTCCAAGATCCCTCTAAAACCCTATGGATCTGAATCTCCACCAATGTGTGGTGCGCCCTCCTGGATGGATGAAACCCTAATAACTCAGCCTCTCTCCTAGAGACCTCAATGGCTCCACAAATCTGCTAGAATGATAGATCGGGATGCTGCAATGGAA
>JZKD02S1340914.1:0-11681 GCA_000966675.3 Picea glauca
TATATATATATATATATATATATATATATATACGTAAAATTAAAATTGAATCAAAGTAAAAAGTGACTCACCTCATTTCAGATGTCCAAATGCTCAACCCTTTGAAGAAGCCAAATAATATTTTCTAAAGACGACAGCGAAGTCCAGAGTAACTACAGAGATTATTCTGGGTAAAAAAAGGTAAAAACTACAGAGATTATTCTTGTTCAAAACCCTAGATATATAATCTTAGAAATAAAATATCTCCTAAAAAATAAATAAACAAAGAAGTATTGTTCATGTTCAAAACCCTAGATATATAATCTTAGAAATAAAATATCTCCTTAAAAAATAAAGGTATTATTGGCGTTGAAAACCCTAGATATATAATCTTAGAAAAAAAAAAGAGAGAGAAGTATTATTCCCGTTCAAAACCGCAGAGATCTAATATGCCCATTTCAAACCGCGGAGAAATATTAATTTCAAAACCGCAGAGAAGTAGTATTCTCGTTCAAAACCGCGGAGAAATATTATTTCCGTTCAAAACCACGGAGAAAAAAACCGCAGAGAAATATTATTCATGTTCAAAACCGCAGAGAGATATTATTCTCGTTCAAAACCGCAAAGAGATATTATTCCCATTATATTTAATTTGTTGTGTTACAAGGCAAACACTAATGTAAAAGAGTTAATATTAAATTTAAGATATTATATTTAGGTTGTTGTGTTATAAGGGAAAGAGTTATGTGATGCTATTACTAGAATAACTTATATTTAATTTGTTGTGTTATAAGGCAAAGAGTAATATGATGTTATTACTACAACTTAAGCATAATGTTATATCATAAGAAGAAAACAAGGTTATGGTGTTTGATTTGTTTCATATAATGTTATTGTGGAGTTAGTTAATAAGTGGACAAACTAAAAAAAAAAGGTGGAAATGCTTTCCGAAATGTCGTATTCTAAACGTTCTATGTTTTGGCTCTTTTCTATGGATTTTTTGTGTTTAACTTTGCTCAAAATTCGGCGAGAAAGTGTTGGATCGGGATATTTGAGTGGTTAAGTTTGTATAATCCGAGTGCCCCATGGATTTTTCAACACTCTTAATCCATTTATGCATTTAGAAATGCAATTTAAACAACAAAAAATTGTGATTTCGTCCAAATTTATGTTCCTGAAATCCGACGAAAAAGGAAAAAATGTAGAACAGTTAGACAACACCTTCCAAAATTGGTAGAAATCTTATTAAATGAAACTTTGACCACAAAACTTCATTCTTAAGGGTTTGGCCTTTTTTAAAATAATCCAAATAGTTATAAATTCAAAAAGATGAATGGATTAGGATGGAACTTTACCTCACCGAAAAATAGACTCACCCGAAGAGTTGAGTTTGTCCACTTATTAACTCACTCCTTAATGTCATTGTTATTATTATTGTAATATATAAACACATAGACATGAGTGCAGATGTATCTTAACTTGGGATCTTTTAAGCACCAAGAAATATGTATCTTAAGTTATTTTGATCCCTCTTGATATTTAATGGATTCATAGCTAAGATGGATTTACATTAGTAATTAAGTAAAATTAGAGTAATGTTTGTCATGCAATGCCTCACTCAACTTCAATTATACTCATTATAAAAATCATGAACAATGTAACTACACTCTTAAACTTGTGATAGATTAATCAAATGTTTGATTTGTATGCCCACGATTTCGAAAAAAATCTTAATAAGAAAAAAGTTTAATAGAGGTTATGATTTCCCCATCCCCTGATACAACCAAAAAACTAAAAATGTTTTATGTCACCTATATTTTTCACACATATTACATACTCACCAATCAAAATTGCAAACTATCTCATAGAACAACAAAACCAAAATTTTCACCTAATGTGGTTTTAACGTGGGCCCCAATTTTTTTTTCAAATAGTTTGAATGGGAAAAATGTACAAAAACCTAGCCAATTGCAAAAAAATCAGTTCATACAAAATCATTTGCAGTTGTCAATTATCGCCTTACCCTACACCACCACTCCATCTTCACCCAAGGTTTCCTCATATACTAATTCTAATATTTTTTGTATACCTAACATCAATCATCTAATGGAGTAACAAGTTATAGACTTTAGAGTAAAAGTTTAGGCAATCTCTACTCAATTCAAACCTATATTTTAATATTTTGATTTCTAACTTCTCATTCCCACTCAAGGGAATTAAAATTTCATGATTAATATTAAAGAGCATGAATATATATCACTTGTAGTAATATAATATTATACGATGATTTTTTTACATTTTCATCTCCTTCTCTTATATTTTTCAAGAATTTAATTCAAAGGCAAATTCTTTCTAAAGATGCTCTTCTTTCGACAAAGGTACCTTGGTTATTCAATAATTCGAGGAATGGGTGCTCTCCTCTTCACCTACATTGTACCTTCTATGATCTATGGGTCTTTCTATTTCAGTCGAAGTATCATGAGTGGGGTTAACGCTCCAGGGATGTTTAATGTTATAGACAGACAAGTCGAAATGTATGGAAATGATTTATGGATAAATGTAATATGTTGCTACAAGATAGATAGGCTAGATCTTAGAACATTTCTATATTTGAAGGAGTCGTTAGGCTAGACATTTTATATGTTGATTGCATTTTTTAAATATAAAATATAATGTTTGTTTTCTTGGAAAAACAAATATTACACAAGAGTGGGACTGTGAATACCTCACTACTCAAAGGAAGGAACTGAAATTTCACGATTAATAAAGTTCGAATAATAGTATAATATTACTTAAAAAGTGGGTCTATAAGTTGAATATAGTAAAATTCTTAGTTGGGCGATTTTCTCCACATCATCATTGATAATCTCCTTTCCAAAACCAACCATAACAAATTTCAATTTAAACATAAAATTCCAACAATGGATCAAATCCTCGAGGGGTGTGATCCTTCTAAACGCTTAAGAGATCCAAAGTTAAAAGAAATATAGGTTGGTTTAAAGAGCAAAAGAATATGATTTTTTTTTTTGTTTTTGTGGTTTTAATTTTGTAAGGGATTAAATTTAAACTTGTTAGTGTTAAGAGACAATTCAAGAAATCTTAGGGTGCAATTCTTGGGGTTGATTGATGTGAAAGCATCATTGTGTTTTTTTAATATACCGTGAATGGCATTTTGGAATTGTTTCTATGACTATAAAATTCATCATCCCTTCCCACCTTCTATTGCACATCGGTTGCAACGATTGGTTTGCAATAGGAAAAAGACCTTAATATTTCATCATACTCTTGTCAATGAGAGTAGCCATAGAGGTAGTCACCCTCCTATTAACACATTGTGTGATTGGTTATGGGGTCGATTTGTTTACATGCTTAGCCTTACCCTCCCTCTTTGTGTGACCTATCTGTCGAGTGCATCTACATGTTCCTGCAATAAAGTCAGATATGTCATTAATAGAATGTTGGAGTTATAATCTCTACAACTATAAAATTCCCTATCCTCCCTACTTGTTATATCACATGAGTTTCGAGGATTGGTCCATAGCAACAAAAGGGACCCAATATGTTATGTTGATATGCCAATGAGGGCATCCACAATGAAATTGGTTCTCCTACTAACATAATGGTAATTAGTTGCAGAGCTTGTGTGCTTGCTTGCGTAATCTTCCCCTCCCTTCTTTATGTGGCCTCCCTATTGAGCATATCTATGTTTCCCATTGTAAAGTGGGATATGCCATGAATGGCATCTTGGAATTGTTTCTACAATTATAAAATCCTACATCCCTCTCTACTTGCAATCCCATATTAATTGTGATGATTCTTCCACAACAATATAAAGGCCCCAATATGCCATTATGTTTGTGCCAACAAGGATGCCCATAGTGCTAGTGACCCTCTTGCTAACACAATGCTTGATTGGTTGTGAAGTCATTATGCTTGATTGCTTGACCTTCCCCTTCCTTCTATATGTGGCATGTTTGTTCAGTGTGTGTATATGCTTCCACAATAAACTTGAATACACCATGAATGGCATCTTTGAATTTGACTTTGTGACTATAAAATCCCTTGTCCTTCCCTACTCATTATTGCACATTGGTTGAGGATTGGTCTACCACGGTATAAAGGCCTTAGTATACCATGGTGTTTATGCCAATGGAGGCATCCATAATGATAGTGCCTCTCCTATTTATATAATTTTTTATGGGTTGCCATGATATGCTAGCTTGCTCATCCTTCCCATTCCTTTCTAGTGCAACCTATCTTTTGAGTGGGTGTTCAAACCTAAATCAACGAAGGGAAACTACCAACAATTTTATGAGAATTTATAAAATAGGCAACAATGTATTACAAACTATTACTACAATATTATATTTTTCTAAATAATTTTTGTACCACATCTATTTCTATTGTGCTATAAGTTTTACTTGAAATTCATTCCACTTGTGAGACATTTTAAAATGTACCCATGGTAGTTATATGATTTTGTTTCAAAATTCTTCTTGAGATGGAGAACCTTCATAAAATGACACTTGTTAGTACTTCAACACACAATGATTCAATTCACTCTTGGATAGGAATTGTCTCTCAATTTTGCAAAAGGAAGCTTACTAGGAAACCATTAAATGACACAGGGTAAAAAAGAGGGATTAACATTTTCCTAAAACCTAGCCATAATGATGAGACTGTAGTTATTATTGAATGTTGTTTATAAGACAAGATGAATAGCAGTTACACTATAGGTACCTTGGACTAATCTGCATTAAACTAATTGATCTTGAATTCCCATTATTTCAACTGAAAATTAGGTCGTGTTGCACTAGGGGGTTAATATTGTATAAATAGTACTAGTTGTGATTCATTTCAAAACCATATATAAACTTGACGAAGATAAATTATTTACAAAATAAAAGCAACAAAAATTCAATTTTTTAATTAGACCTTGACTTTTGACATACATTTACATGTGCAAATTGAAAATTACACTTTCAAATATAAAATTATTCTAATTGTATATAGAAGATATATTCAGAAGCACAAATTGTACAAATGTGCAATATTCCAAAACTCAAAATACTAAATAACATTCAACGATAGATAACTAGGAGCCAAACAACTATATTGATATGTGCAATAGTTGTATTGCATTGATATGAGTTGTATTCATCAATAGAATCTTTGACATCTAAGATCGTCATTGAAATCTCTAATATCTCAAATTTGCCAGTGATATGTCGAAACGTCGTTAATGCTAAACATTTCTGTGGTGACTATGTTTTTAATGGAATATTGAAATGTGAAACAAATATAAATAGCTAAGCATGTAAAATAGTCATTAATAATGACTATGCTTAATGGAATATTAGAACATAAAACGAATATGAAAGGTCATGTAGAGCATGTTTCCAAATATACTAAATTAATGTTATCTAAAATCTCATTTTATAACCTCAAAGAAATAACTAAAAAATCAATACATAAAATTAATGTAATGAGAATAATCAATAACTAACCCTAAATTAAATATGGTAAATGATAAATATCATAAAAACAAGAAATAAATAAATAAAATCACTATCCTACAAATTTCAAGCATAAAAATGTTAACTATTAAAAATGATAAATATCATAAAAAAATAAATATCATAAAAATAAAAATAAATAAATAAATAAAATCACTATCCTACAAATTGCAAGCATAAAAATGTTGACTATTAAGAATGGGAATGGAAGGGGCACGTTAACCCAAATACCCTTAACCCAAATACCCTTACATGCAATATGCCATTCGTGAAGTTGAATTGATTTTTTACCTTAATTACATATATAAAACCTGATACCATCATAATTTATTTTTTTTTATTTTTTTTATAATTTTCTAAATATAAAATATTGTTTATTTTAAAATATATTGTTAAAATTTGAAAAAAAATAATTAAATGAACCACTTGAAAGACCTTATCATATTAATAAATATATTTATAGCTTACCCTACTTTCAATATATTTATAACGACATGGGCTCTCAAATAATTATTTATAACATAATACTAAAGGGAGTGATTGAAAAGTATCATTGTCCCACAGCTCTTGTAATTGATGCAAAATGATACAATTTTTTCATACGAACTCCACCACTTCTACTTATATCAAATTTAATAATTATTGAAATACTAGTTGTGCACAAAGGAAATAATTATAAGGAGTGGTATATTGGAATGCCAGTGGTTGAGAATGAATGAGTTATAAAGCGTGTTTGTTGTTTTTGTGTTTTCTCACTCCTAGGAGGTATGGAAGCTCAATAATCTCGATGAAAGAATGACAATATTTATTAAATATTTTGTAAATTGGTTTGTAAAAATTTTCACATAAAATTTCAATATCTTTTTTAAAGTGTTTTTTCTTTAATTAATAACATAAATATGTAATGAGTATATCAAAATATGAAATGTTGTATATATTTACGTATTGAGGGGTTTTCATAGTGTAACATATGAGATATCATTTTCAAGATCAACTGCATAAAGTCATTAATCTATGATCCATATTCATGAGCATGGTTCATAGACTAATAACTTAATCTACACAATTGATCTTAAAAATGATATCTCATACGTTGCATATATTGTTAATTATTAAATTAAACATAAAACACAAACATTCAACAATTTTATCAAAATATGAAAAGTCATATACAAGTTTTGATTAAAAATTTTGTTAGTTGTTGATTCATCGACATGTATAATGTCATTTGTCAATTAAAAGATGCCTAAATCCTTCACCCATGCATAACATCCATGGATGTTCCTAGTGGTTTCAAGAATTTTTGCATCCTAAGATGCAACATAAATAACATTTAGTCATTTTCATTGTTGGCATTGCATTTACTTATTCATTTTCACTGTTGCCATTACATTCATAAGCTATGTTGTCAAATGCATGCCCTCTACATCGAAAATGCCAAGCAAACAAATTCCAAAAATAAAAAATATTGTCCATGGAATGCATTCAAATATTGAAGTTGCCTCTTGCACCATATTCTCTTCTAATCTCTCAATACCATTTTTCAATTGATATGGGCAATCTCTCCTTGAATGTGTTTGGCTTGATGACCTGTTAATGACACCTGCATATTTTACTATCACAAAGATAAAGGCAAAGCCAAACAACCTGTTATTGACACCATAATATAACCTAAGTGGGTAACTACCATGCAATTCCAGGCCTTCGAATTGTGCAGGATTTGCCCTTAGCATTGATGAAATTTCTACATGCAAAACTTTTGTATATAGATATTAAATATCATGTATGTTTTTCTTATCTCAATACTCCAATTTTTTTTGCACAACGTTAGCCTCGAACTCCATTATGCATAATTTCACTAGCATTGAAGTCATGAAACAACATGTTAGCCCATATACTAAAAGCTAGATCATTTCGATTGGCATTTCCCACTGCTTATGATCTTGGAACTAGCGTAATATCAAACCCTAGACATTTTTGTGGCTTCTTTAGCAAAGTGATGTGTGGTAAGAGAAACCCCTCAACATTTTCTTGCCTTCTTTAGTTGAGTGATTCCCAGTAAGAGAAATCCCTCCATGTTTTTGTGCATCCTTTAGCTGAGCTCAGGGATAATTTTAAGGATGGAACTATATTAAAATGTAAAAACCTTGGCTAATCTTACTAGTCCTTAATATGCAAAATGTAAAATGTTTGGCGATAGTTTTGTAAAAATATTCAAATTTCTAAGGATTTTATATAGTTTCTATAAAATTTTGGCGATTTTTAAGGTAAAATAATTTATTCTATGAAATTTGGGTGAATCATTTTCAGAAAAAATGGAAATCGATGAATTTTTTTGGGCGAAAAACCATGAAAAATTAGCCCATTGGCGAAATTTAGCCCCTAAAGTCATATACGGAACTTGAGCTTGAAATTGAACTTATCTAAATGTAACTTGAGTTACATCAAGATAGTACCTTACACAAAGGTCGACCCATTGATGTACCATGAATAGAATGATATATGCTAACAAATGTACAATAGCGAAATTTTGCATTTATTCATATTGGAATTGTTGCTAGCAAAGTTGAGTGTTTGATTTTGAATTGTTCTATTCTAATTTGGTTGAGGTAAGGGGTTATTATGAAAATTCCCTACTATAGGCGGTAGGGAACAAAACACAATAAGTAAGCCATGACAATCGCCCACCATAAACCCTCTTCTCCTCATCTTGATCACAATGACGCGTTTACTAATTTCATTTATGAGAGGTAGCCACATCTAGGCACTACAAAAGAGTTGAGAAGTTTTTTACTTAGGTATGTTTTGAATGTATCTATTAGCTGGGTACGGTCATATCCACACTTGCTTTGACTAAATTGTATTCCTACAAAAACTATAAAACTATGAGTTAACAGTGAAGAAATCCAATTCAAGCAATCCAACAATTAGCTTACACAAACGTAAGTTATCTTGATGTTTATATTCGTTGAAATAAATAAATATATTGTCTACAGATGACTTACAACCTATATATGGTGATTAGATGCCTAAATTGAAGAAGTAACTGCAACAACCTATCATAGGATGATTTAGGGTGTTGGTCTTCCTCTTTGGGCCAAAGATGAATGACCTATCACCGAAAAATCTTGGAAGATGCTAGGGTTGGACCAACTTATAGCTCTTGTATGTGACAAGAGCTCTTTTGTGTAGCAGGGCACATGAGCTATCCACATGTCACTGGAATATGCATGCACATGATGAAGACAAGACAAAGATAGATGAATCCATAACTTATGACCACTTCACCACCATGCATTGCCAAGATTAGTGTAGGAGGAGATAGTGCTTATGTCACGCTGACACACTGATTAGAGATGCATTCATGATGTCTCTAGGCTTGGCTCCAAGCACAAGGCGGAGGCGGTTAATTTGGTTAATTGGAATTTAGTATCTTTAAATTATTGTAAGACACTAATAATTATGGAAAACAAATTCACATACGCCATGGGTATTTAAGTCTCGTTAATGTATATGAACCAATAAAAAATTCCATATACAAAACTATAAAAAAATAAAAACAAATAAAACATCTTTTCCAAAAATATTAGGATATGACTGGAAGGTTAATTAAGTTTGATACCACATTGGTTACTATAGTACTTGCTTTAGCAGGTACCAATAATGTCGGTATGTATCTATGTAATCTAATCATGATATGAAGTCCTATTCTGGAGGAAATCTTTAGACTGTTAGACACTTTTGATATTGTGGTTATCTCTCATGTATACGAGGATAGGAGCTTGGTAGCGGATTCATTGTCCAAAGAGGGATTGCAACTCTTTCAAGGACAATGGCACATTACTGAAACAAAATGGGAAGACACAAATGCCTTTTATCATAGGCCCTTTATAGAAGATCAAGGGCACTTGCAGGACTGGACACAGACAAAAATCCTCTTGAAAGAAGTTTTGATCAACATTATTTTTCTCTATTTCAGCCTCTTCATGGATACTTTTCTCTTTTTTTTGCACAACATTTTGTACATAAAGATTATTATACATCAGCATTATTGTGGTTGGACACTGTGAACAGATATTGGATATCAATATCCTCCAACACTTCCTTGTGTTTCCTTCTTCTAATTGTCGATAGTTTCCTACCATAAACTTTGAGAAAGGCGATGACTTTTCTTTTGGCACCTTCCACAAAAAAATCCAACCTTTGTCTCTTGAGAAAACTCGTGATATGGATTCAACACACTATTAATGCTTTAGATGAGAGGTGTTAATCATGAACCGAGAGTTTATAACCTCGGGATTTTCAAATTATCAAGAGATGGAGAAAACTATCAATTAGTGATTGGATAAGGTGATATCTTACAATACCATAACATATCATCTTCCTTCGTGGCTAAACAGAAGTAAATTATGCTCTAGAAGGATTAGTCTATCTGATTATTTCCAAGACTCACTTGTTTCCTTTCCAAAAGTTAGACCGCTTAAACCAAAGCTATGGTGAGTATTTTTTTGAAACTTTTTAGGGTCAAATAATCTAAGACTAGCTTTGATTTTGTTCCAAGCCAATTTCTCCCTTGAGGGTAGTCTAGCAAGCAGAACACCTTCCTCATCCTCTTGGGTTTCAACATTGTTGAAAACACCATAGGAAAACTGTGATATACTAGTTTTTTTCCTGTGGGGTATATTGTATCGGATTATGAATACAATGAAATGATGTGGTTTACTAGATAGTTGTCAAGCCAAGTGGTCCGAGTTATATGATCCCATGGTGTAATTATGTAAAATGTCTTGTACATATTCATAGTGCAAATTGCAGGGCAAAGGCCCAACAAGTGAATGGTTACAAGTCAAATTAATGGGTTATATTATGGGCATGTATTATGTTCCCAATGTACCACCACGTGAATATGTTACCATGGGATGCTTAATTATGTGAAAGAATGTAGAAACGTCATAATAAAAAATACCAAAAAGGTTGTTAGGGAGTAATAAGGAGCTATGAACCCACAAGAGGGGGAGAGAGGGAATCCATGGGAATGAAACCATTAATGTTTGAGCCATGTACATTGTGTCCCTCTTGGAAGGCACATTGATTCTCATGTGAAGGAAATTATATCATCCAACACTTTGGGTAATGCAATTCTTCTTGTTTTTTCTTCTACTCTTCCTTACCCATTCGAATATCCTCTCTCGATGATGGTGTAACCTTTGTGGTTCCATGCATGTCATTCACATTATAAACTACTTTTCATTCCTAGAGCATGTGGTCAATGAAACCTTGTTGTGATATAGGGGAATTTGTTGTTGACAAGGGGGGGGATGGATTGGTTCCAAGAGGAAGAATCATGGATAGAATGTCCACATAGATTGGAGCAAAGTATAAACTTAAACTTGTAACCATGTGTATGTGCTAGAAATTATCCTTAGCTAAGCCAAAGTATACCATCCCAGGAACCTAGCGGACAGTCAACAAATTCAACTTTCCCTTGCCTAGAATAGAGCATTAGAGGGGATGACTTCCCCAAGAGACCACATGGAAAAGAAGGGAATCAATTTAATACTGTGTGTTTTGTATAGTTGTAGAGGAGGAATTAGTGGTTGATTGCAGGTTGGATGAGTTTCCTAGAGGAATTTCTTTGAAATATATGGTGGTATCTGTTCAGTTTTGTTTGAGCCTCGACCATATGGGTTGGGTTGAGTGATATTAGAGACATATAGGTATTTATTTGACCTATTAGTTTCAATGCCTTGCTTGAGGGTGGGTACCACAATGGATTCTGATGATTTAGCAGTGAATCGCTCTTTAGACACTAGTTTGTTAGACAATTTCATATGGAAAAATAAGTACATGTCTTCAATCATGCGTGAAATAGTTGTAATTGTTTTCATGTTATTAGTTTCATGAATTCATTTAGCTTGTGTGAGTTATGTGTGTGGAATTGGTTGATTAGATGGGGAAAAAATGTTAATTGTGCATGCATATAATTTTTTGTCGAATGTAGCTTAAAAACACAGTTTATGTGTGTTTAATTGTGATTAGGAATGTATTGCCAGTTGTTGGATGCCATTAAAAATTAATTATGTCATGGATGATAGATCTGATTGGTTGATAAAGAGTTATCTCTACTTTTGCATCTCTCTTATTTAATTATTGCATTATGTTTTGAATGTGCATTTTGTTTAAGGA
>JZKD02S1340925.1:0-11681 GCA_000966675.3 Picea glauca
CAAATCCTTGGGGTTGCTCTATATACACTTCCTCTTCGATAACACCATTCAGGAAAGTTGTCTTCATGTCCATCTGGTGCAACTTCCATTTCATCTTAGCTGCAAGAGCTATGATCATTCTAATCGAAGTGTATCTGGCTACAGGAGCGAATGTCTCTTCATAGTCAATGCCTTCTTTCTGGGAAAATCCACGAGCGACAAATCTTGCTTTATATTCCTCAATAGTTCCATCAAAAACATATTTTATTTTGAAGATCCATTTTGATGATACCACATCCTTAATTTTTGGTCTGGGAACTATTTCCCATACATCGTTCTTTATTATGGATTGGTATTCCTCTGTCATGGAATCTTCCCATTCCTTCTTCTGAATGGCTTCTTCAAAGCAGGTAGGCTCCTCATCTAGGAGATCACACATCAAAGTCGTGTAACTGGAGAATGGATTTGGTCTTTTCACCTGTCTTGAGGTTCCTTCTGGAACACCATACTTCTCTCCATATTGAATAATCTCTCTTGCCCAAGAAGGCTTTCTTTTATGGGAGAAGGTTATTTGAGGAGGCTCTTGAACTTCTGTTACATCATGGTCTTCAAGAGTTTCCCCATTAGGGGAAGTTACGACTTCCCTCACTAGTTCTGTAGCTCTAGGAACTTCCCTCATGGATTCTACAATACTGGGATTTCCGGGTTCCTCTTCATACAGTTCTTCAAGATGGAATCTTCTCGATTTATTAAGTTCTTCTTCTTCATCAAAGGTCACGTACCTTCTTATTTCAATGTGTCAGTGACCTGGTATATAGATTCTGAAGGCCTTGGAGACTGAATCACAGTATCCCACAAATATTCCCTTCCCTTCTTTCCGGAGGGTTCCAGCTTATTTCTTTTCTCTTTCGGAATGTGTATGAAGACTAGGAAGCCAAATATTTTGAGATGACTTACTTTTGGTTTCTTTCCGGTAAACATCTCTTATGGGGTCTTGAACCCAAGTGCACTATGGGATAGTTGGTTCTACACATAAACAGCTTCCATTGTTGCTTCTTCCCATAAGCACATAGGAAGATCTTGATCATGGATCATGGATCATGGTATTCACAAATTCCATAATCGTTATGTTCTTCCTTTCATCTACATCGTTTTGTTGAGGATTATAGGGAGTAGTGAGTTCCCTCTTGATCCCAACATCTATGCAGAAGTTCATGAACTCCTTTTAGGTATATTCTCCTCCATTATCTAACCTGAGTATCTTAATCTTCCTTTCAGAAAGATTCTCTATCAAGGCTTTGAATTCCTTGAACTTGTTGAATAGTTCATCTTTAGATTTTAAGAAATATATCCAGGTCTTGCGAGAATAGTCATCAATAAATGATACATAGTATACATACTCGCTAATGGAGGATGATGGCATTGGGCCACACACATCTGAGTGAATGAGTTCCAATACTCCTTCTGCTTTCTTGTACCTTTTTGGAAAAGGGTTCTTGATATTCTTCCCTTCTGCACATCCATTGCATATGCCTTCCTGCTCAACCTTGAGTTCTGGTAAACCTATGACAACTTTGCATATGTATGGTAGCACCTTGTAGTTGATGTGGGCCAATCTTCTATGCCAAAGTTTTCATGAGTTTTCAATGGAATGGGTCATGGAAGTCTCTGGATGACCCTTTAGTTTATATAAGCCATTTTCTTCATTTTCGATGACGATTGCTTCGTTTATGGTTTCTCCTTTATCCCACATAAGAACTTCTCCATCTTTAAAGGAAACTCTTTAGCCTTTCTTGTCTAAATATGATATGGAAAGTAAGTTCTTCTTCAGGCCTGGTACATAGAGTACATCCTTCATCTTTATTGAGTTTTATGAATCTAGTTTGTATTATGATTCTCCCACTCCCTTGATGGGATATTGGTAATCATCTCCAAGTGTCACTTTCTGACAAAACTTCTTTTATGAAATACAAGAGAGAGTAATTATCTTACCTTTCATGTGCTTTGATGCACCGCTATCAATGAGCCATGTGTCCTCTCCAGTTGTTATTGATCTTGAGAGGGCCGAGATCAAGACATGGTCCTTAATCATGTTTGTAGGTGGCTCTTCATCTTTGACTATGTGGGAATGTTGCCTCTTATGTTTCCTCTTGTATTCTTCTCGTCTGAATGGACAAGAATTCTCCTTGTGTCCCATCTTATCACAATGATAGCATTGTATGTGTGAAATATCTCTTTCCTTGCATTGTCCTTTCTTTTGAAATCTCCTTGGATCAGATTCTTTGTTATTGAATTTGTTTGATGGTTGAGGCTCTCTATGAGTCTCCCTTTTGAAGTAAGGTTTCTTACTTCCTCCTTTTGTATGAGTAGCTAGGGCTTGATCATCATCCCTTGCTAGTAGTGCTTCATGGTTAGCTAGCCTTGTCTCTTCTTGAATGCATTCTTCCCATAGGATATCAAACTGCAAATTCATAGCTCTTGCACATATTGTTTGAATGAATGCATCCCAAGGTCTTGTAAGACCATTTAGGGCCATCATTATGAATTCATATTCATCGATGGTGTCTCCAATAACTTTTAACTGTTCTTTAATTTATGAGATTCTAGAGAAATACTCTTGAATCGTTTCTCCTTTCTACATATTTGTATTCTTCAATTTAGATCTTAGGTTCATCTTTTGGTTGGTGTTCTTTGCTTCATATAATTTTCTTAGAGAGTCAAACATCTCTTTTGCAGTGTTCTTGGATGATACATAAGGGATCAGGTGGTCTTTTATTGAATCTGTAATGATTCTTTGAGCCCTAATTGAGTCCTTCTGATGTTTTTCTTTCTCCATGACATCTTCGGGTTCTGGTACTTCATCTTTGATGAACCTTGCTAGGTCATTCTCTACAAGAATCAGATCGATCCTATACTTCTAGGCATGGAATTTTTCTATGCCTTCTAGTTTATCAACAAGCTTTGTACTTGCAGACATCTTGTACTTGGGCTATGAAAAATGACCAAAATATGAAAATGCTCAAAATCAAATTTTGACCTTACCAAGAGGTGTGCTTGGCTGAGGTGAGTAGCTTGGTGTCCTTGGATCTGAGAAAATCCAGCTTTCACCTTTCCAAAATTGATCTGTGGATTTCTGGACTGGTGCTTCTGGTTTTCTGGTACTTGAATACTTCTGGTACTCTGGTTTTCTGGTACTTCTGGTACTTTGTGAAACTAGGGTTTCACTTTCTAGGAGTTCTAGCCACTAAAAAGGTGCGCTGAGGGTGCCACAATGATCCTTGAGGGAGTGTACAACTTTCTAGGTGGTTTTGGAGCTGAAAAACTTCACTTTTGAAAAACCCTCATTTGCAGGTATGGTAACAGTGACGTTTTTCTTCTTGCGAAATATGCTTCCTTCAAGGTGGCTCTGATACCATGTTAATGTTTATTCCATTATTATATTTCTTTGCATCTCAATAGATAAAAAAAACATAAGAACAAGATCACTGAGAAATACACATTCACAAGAGACATAGCATTTATCCTGGGAAACCCTCTAGGGGAAGAAAACCCAACAAAAACTTCCTTATTATAAATTGCAAATACAATGTCAAGAAATAACTCAAACCAATATAGAAATTCCTCTCCAAAATATGTGCCACTCTTCTCCCTCTCTCCAACTGGTAAATAGAAACTTGCCTCTTAGAAATGAGCAAGTGAGTTGTATGATAAAGTGAGGTGATAGCCTCCCTATATATACAAGTCTGGCACATGTGAAGTGTCTTCACTAGCAGGGCTGACTTCTTACTTTGGGTGAGTAAACCCACCTTTATTAGATTTTTGGGTCTCAATAATAACTGTTGGGGCAGACTTCTTATTTTGCCTATTACAATTGTCTATTGACCAATCTGCAAAATGGGATTTGGTCCTAATACAATAACTGACATGATCAATCCACAATGGGGATTTATCCTATGAATAATATATCAATAATAATAAGAATACTCTTTGCAGTTACATTATTTCAACAATTTTAGTGCGATTTTTTCTGAGAGTTTTTCTTGCCATGAGGTCATACACCTTTAAGTATTCGAAATTCCGTAATTAGACTATTGTTTAATGGCATAAAATGTAGAGAACAAAATGGGATCCTTCGAGTTAACTATGCTTTGATGTGTAAGCTACTGGTGTGTAAGAATGAGACCCAAGATTAGGTAGATATACTTGTATGTTTATATTTCTATAGGTAAAGATGTAGGACCGTAGCACATAACTGAGTTTTTCAATTATTAAACCAGAAACAAGATGAAACTATACCTATGACAATGAATCGTTATATATAGAGAGAGAAAGCTATAGGTATGTACATACTTATAGGTGGAAATAAGTACAGATGTTAATGGAGAGTTAAAGTGAATTTCCCTACAGTAAGAATGATAATATACGCCTTTTTACATGCACATAGCAGATAGTCAAAATGCCTACTGTTCTAGCAGTCATGAAGATCCAACCTTTCAATTAAAAACATAATTAAATCTGCAAAACTGATTACTTTGACAATATCAGACTCCTTTTTTTTATTTCTCTGTATAGATTCCCTTAGATGATGATAATGATCTAAGAAATGTCGATGTATAAACAGGAACGACGATGACTGAGTATTTGTATATTTATGTAATAATCTATACAAAGTAATAACATTACTAAAGTATCAATGCATGGCCATGATATGCATTTAATAGGATTATATGCATATATTTGTATATTGCTTGATACCTATACAACAATTAATATTCTAGAGCCCCTTTTTCTTTTGTTGAGATGTGATTCAAAAGATGCGGGCCTTTGGAAATACATAGATTCCATACAATGCATAAAAATTCAGACTGTACAGACATCAAATACAGAAATATAGTAGAGAACAACATTCTAATAAAACCTTAGTAAAATTTCTAGAATTCGTAACGACAAAATATAAGCAATATGCAAATCGAAATAATATCCAAGGAAGGAATCAAGCCAAAATAACTATCCATGATGATGGTTGAATTCTATTTGAGAAGTCATTCTATTACAAACCCATTACTCAGCAAGAATGATTGTTCATTTTTTTTTCCACCCCAAAAGATTTTACAGCTCTTAAACTATAACCTTTCTCTTCTATGTTCTGAACCAATACATACCTTTCTTGTTTCAGGGTTTTGGGACTCCTGCATGCGATCTATCCCAGACTCCTTGTCCTTCCAACTCTTGGTCGCTGAAACGCCAAAAATGGATTAACGGTTCTGGATTTCTCCTTATCCTACGTCCATGTAACAACCACTCTATGACCATGTACTTAACGTCAAAGCGCTACCATCTTTTCGCGATTCAGAGAATCATGATGCAAGTGTTCCTCCTATTCTCTGTCCTTTGAAAACATCAAAACTCGAAATAGGGCCTAATGGCTTCTTATCTCCTCCCTTAAGTCGCTTTTCATACGACCGGTCCTACGACCTGGTGCTTCCCTCTGAGTTATTTTTGGGGTTTTACGATTCGGGATTTCGCGACTCCGACTGCAATGATTCTAGGTCCTTCGAACTCCCAGGCCCCGAAATGTCGAAAAGGGATTAACGGGTTTTGGCTCTTCCTTTAGCCTCCATCCATGTGACCATGCCCTATGACTTGGGGATAACTCCTCTAAGCACATCACAATTTCGGGGTTCATGAGGTTTTGATGCAACTCCAACCTCTCCTTCTTTTAATCCTCGAAGTCTGAAACTTCCCCTGTACAATAAATGGTACAGATCTGTCGCTAAATGGATGGTCCTTGTTCAATCGTTGTTCCTCCTTTCAGGATTTCGGGGATGAGTGCCAACTAACTCTCCCCTCTATTTTCCCCAATGATGAAATGTTGAAAATATCCCCCTTGAGATATCAACGGTCCACATTCTTTCAGGATTTCATGACTGGGATTTCACGATGCAATGAGTCCAAAGTCCCCTGCTGCTCCAAACCTCGAACTCTGAAATAGTGAAATTTGAGCGCGATATCAACAGCTCCTATTGCTTCTCATCCAAAAATCGCTACTCCTCCTGATCTTCTGAACGTTAAAAGAAACTCAGTCTTAACCTCCTCACAGATCTACGAGATCCAATGCTCCACGGGATTTCGACACTTCCCCACGAAGAAATTTCACCATTTGTTCACTCTTCCCAAGGATCTCTGGCCAAAATAACTTGGCATTCTTCCACCTAAACTTGACCTCCGAGAGACGATTTCAATCTCCGCGTCCCTTTGAACACTTCAAAGGTGATATCCCTCCTGAGATTTATCTCTTTGAATCTCAAAGGTTCCTTCGACCTAAGTTTAGATATTTCCTAAATACATATAAGTATGTTGGAGTAGTTTGAGAGTTAAGGGAAGTGATAGAATTATGGAAAGCATTTATCCACATAAGATTTTCTGTTCGAAGTAAACTAGACTGCTGTAATGATGTCATTATGGATAGAAATGAATCTTACCTTCTCTTAAATTTTAATCTTAAACGAAATTGAATTATGTCATAGAATTTTTTTTATGGTGAATTTGAGGTACATTACATATTTTCCATTCTCCAATCATTACAGTAAATGACATAGAAATGGTTGTTTATAATCATAAAGACCGATGCCTGCATTGGGTAATTAAAATGAAATTTATAACAGTTACACAGACCCTCTGTATATATGTATATATGTGAAATATTTATATATATGTATATAAATATAAATAAAATGTTCCATAATTAACTTTTGTTACATGGATAGACTCGGAACCTTTCCAATACCTAATTACTTTGACCACTAGTAACTACGAGAATTTTTTATTTTCAGTACCCTTTTATTCTACTCTAATTTTGCAATGGTAAAGGTTGGGGTAAAAGCTACAGGAATGAGAAAGAAATTTAATAGAACATTATTCAAATTATCTTTTAACTTCAAACTGTTTAAGGACATATTTCAATACGATAAGAGAAAATAAAATCATATTTATTTTCCTTTAATGTTCAAAACAGAACATAACAAGAACCCAACAAAATCCTTTTGGCCAATTATACAATTTTAACGCCGACTCTCTCATTGATTACGAAGACAAGTAACAGAGGTAAAATAGGTGAATAATATCTACCACAATATTAATTCTTTAATCAAATATTTCTACCCTGAGTCGCTTAGACCGTCTTGGAAAGGATAGAATGGAACCCAAATACCTCTTGAGGGGAGAATGGAGGTTGACCTCCAAGTATGCTCCTGGCTGGAACCCCTGCACATGGTTTTTCAACGAAATGATTACAACTTATTCAAACAAAAATAAGAAGATCTAACAAACTAAGAAATTATAGTCGAAGAAATCCTTAACTTCTTTTGGAGGGGATTCGACACCACTCCCTGATGCGATGAACTGCATATTTTCCAAACCAAAAAGGAAGAGGAGCCCAAATCTATCTGGTGGGTGCCCTCAAAAAACCAAGGATCCCACCATTAGTGATAAGAATCAATGAACGACCAAAGAAAGGAATAGAATAGAGAATAGTATACGAATGTTGGAACAATGCATAATAAGCATAAATTCAAGGACCATTTCCAGAAGTATAAACGACCATCAGAACAGTACCGATTATTTGTAAAACACTCTACAAATTAGTTAGGGAAAAATGAAAGGTCAATACGAGGCAAAATTAAAGAATACTCCAAACGCACATACCGTATAATACACTCAGAATGAGAAAAGGGACACACAGAACAGAACATGAACAATTTCTTTTTCAGTTAGGGTACCATCCTGGCTTAAGGGTTAGGCCGACTATTATTCCCTATGAGGCTCTCAAATAAGGAAAATTTTTACAGTCTTATGTATTTATCGAGAAGCATTGGGAGAATGGTGATATATGGGTTCAAAACCCTTTTCTTCCCTGACCCCAAATAGAAATAAATTGCCAGGAATATTTCGGTATCAAGGAATATTTTATGTATAGTATACAAGCATGTATAAGACCTTATCCAGGGAACTTCTGACTACTTGTAGGGAATGTGTTGGAAGAGAATTATGTAACAAGGTGGAAATAACCTACTATAAAAAAATATACAATCTGATGGCTACTTACCTAAACATGAGTAATCCAGGAAGTGCTCCAAGTCACCATACCGCCACACAGAGTAAGGTCATGAAATAGAAGAAATACACAAAAATCTACTTAGAGTAGGTTTGCACAAAAATGATAATGGACCTCGACTGTACCCTAAGACACGCATATTGAATGTGGTGAGTATAAAGAGAAATTGCGCCATGTGACAGTAGCGATGTGGCATGTTTGGGTTAGATGAGGGTACAAGGTGACTCACATTTTCTCATCCACCCCATTTAATGGTCGGTCAAATCTTTAATTTTGTCTGTCAACACCTCCAGTCCCTTTTAATATATTTATCCATGAGGACAAGTCTGGAACTCCTCGAACCCTTCTTTTGTTAGTCTAGTTACTGCTAGTGGCTGAACTTAGTTAAGTACGGTAAGGATCAATCTACTACCAGCTTAGGGTTCACTTTCAACTAGGAGGTCTATTGGGTTACGAAGGCTCTCAGTTGACCAAAGAAAATTCCACCAAGTCTGTTGTCACCTACATAAAATCCAACCCAATAAATCCAACGCTAAAGCAAGGATTTTGTTTACTCTTTTTACATTGATAAAGTTCCTCGAGGTCTTTCATTTCAACTGGGTGCGCATAGGTGGAAGAGGGTGTTAAAGAGGAGGCCGAAATCTTAAGTCATATTCCTATGTCTATTCCCTATTTTCTACAATTTACCATTTAATCACTTACCAAGGTGAGTATAACTTAAATAAAAGTTGAAGAGTAAACACTAGACTATCATTCTGTAATATTAGAAAATAAATTTGATCACACTCGGTAGCATAGTTTTAAAATCAAGGTTATTCCTCATATTGTAAATCTAACATACAGACTTAGAAATTAATGTACTTAGAAGAAAAAAAAAATTGACGAAATTGGGGTATATTACATATGGTATTAGAGCAAAGTTTACAACACTGGGCCTTGAACAGGGCCACATTAATTTCTTGGCATATATATTTTCTTTTATTTTTATGCAAAACTAATAAACCTATATTGTTACAAACATAAAACCTTTTATGTTTTGTGTGAATTATGGCAGCTCAGGATGATGAAGAAATTAGAATGGAAGGAAATCCAGAACAGGGACCTCATGGAGATCCAAGATAGAATAGTGATGGAATCTCTCCTACGAAAGTACTATAAACAATGAGGAATCTTATTGTTGAGTTGCAGGTTTTCAAAGAAGAAAATGAGAAATTGAAGAAAGCACAGTAGAAATAGCAAGAGATAAATGAAGTCATGCTGCATAAGAAAAGACCAAAGGAGGATAACCATGATGAAGAGGTCAGAAAAATGGCCTCCAAGAACTCTGGACAAGAAACAAAAAAAGGAGATAGTTCGTCTGAAGGAACACCTTTAGCTGAAGACAAAACTATAACAGACAGAAAAGAAAAACAAGTAGATCACCTTGAAGGAGAATTTAAAAAGATTAAGCCAATTACCTTTGATGGAGAATCCAGGACATGAGAAGAAGTTGAGGCATGGTTGTTAGACATAAAAAAATACTTCGAGATCTACAACTATTTCAGCAACATGAAGGTCAAAATGGCCATCTACAATCCGAAAGGGAAGGCCAACATTTGGTGGCAAGACCTGAAGTTGGCCAAGGGCCTAAAGGAGAAATGGTTGGAATGGTCTAAATTTAAGAAGTATTTCAAGAAACAATACCTTTCTGAAATCTATTATTAAAGGAAAATGAAAGAATTTTATGAATTATGCCTTGGACAGATGACAATGGAGGACCTTATTAATATTTTTTTGGAACTACTAAGGTTCATACCATACATCTGGGAGGATAAGGTAAAAATCCAGCGATTAATAATTTGTTTACTATAGTCCTATAGGGATAGAATTGAGTTTGACAACCCCAAATCCTTGAGGGAAGTATATAGGAAAGAATGAATGTGCTACGACCAATATAAACTGTGGGTAGAGTTTCCCAAAGCCTAGAAGGATAAGAAACAAGATCGAATGGACCAGCGGAAGAAGGGATACAAACCAACTCCTTATTGAAATGTAGAAAAATGCTTTCCAAGAAAAGATCTTCACTTCAACCATCTAAATACGCAAGGCAGCGGTAAACTGGTAAATCTGGGGACAAAGAAGTTTAGGGACAACCCCCGCAAACCATTAAAGTGTTGGGAATGCGGAGAACCTCATATAAGGAGGAATTGTCCACGTTTAATTTCAGAAAACATAGATGTTTTTCATAATTTGTAGGAATCCTCGACGGTGGGTGACGTGGGCAGAAGCTTGCATCGGATAAATGCAGCCATAGATGGCCGGCAAGCTAACCACTAGTCCTCTGTGGTAGAAATCGAAGGTAAAATCAATAACACTAGGATTTCTTTTTTAATTGACCCTGGAGCTACGTTAATTTATATTACTTTTGATGTAGTATATTCAAATAAAGTTAACTGAAGCATGAAAAATCATGGTTGGTACAACTAGCAACAAGAACTAAAAGGAAAGTAGGTGACTTTATTTCTGATTTTGAGTTCATCTTAGATGGTCAAAGTATAAGAACAAATCTAAACATCCTACCACTAGGATCTTACGATATGATTATGGGGATGGATTGGTTGGAACAGCACAAAGAAGTACTAGATTTTTATACAAAGATACTTAATTATAAAGACAATTTTGGCACTACTAGAAGAACCTAAGGTATACCAAAACTTGTATCAGTCAGACAAGTTTCAGCGACACAACTCAAGAAATGTATGAGAAAGGGATGTCAAGTTTATGCCATCTAAGTAACAAACCTGTTAGAAAAAGATGATAAGTCAAAGTTAGAAGACTTTGTTGTCCTACGTGAATTTAGAGACATGTTTGTGCATGAGATACCAGAATTACCTCCTAGAAGGGAAATAGACTTCTCCATAGACCTACTACTTGGTTCAGCCCCTATCTCAAAATCACCTTACCGAATGATTCTACCAGAATTGACAGAATTAAAAATACAATTACAGGAATTGTTGGACAAAGAGTATATCAGACCGAGTGTTTCACCATGGGGGGAACCAGTCCTCTTTGTGAAAAAGAAAGATGGTACTTTAAGACTTTGTATCGATTATAGACAATTGAATAAAATGACTATTAAGAACAAGTACCCCTTAACTAGGATAAATGACATGTTTGATCAAGTAGGTGGGGCCAAGATCTTTTCGAAATTAGAATTACGATCCGGTTATCATCAAGTTAGGATAAAGGATGAAGATATAAGAAAAACATATTTTCAAACAAGATATGGACACTACAAATTCATAGTCATACCTTTCGGACTCACCAACGCGCCAGTCATGTTTATGTGCCTGATGAATAGTATTTTCAGTCAATACTTAGACAAGTTCGTACTAGTATTTATCGACAAAATTCTGGTCTATTCTTAAATAGAGGAAGAACATGAAGAACACTTAAGAATAGTTCTTCAAATGTTGAGGAAACACAAACTATACACCAAGTTTGATAAGTGTGAATTTTATCAAAAGGAAATAAAATATCTAGGACATGTAATTTCAATAGAAGGCATTGTCGTAGACCCTGAGAAAATAAAATCCATCATAGAATGGCC
>JZKD02S1340947.1:0-11681 GCA_000966675.3 Picea glauca
ATCAGAATCATGGATTCGTCAATCTGCACTTGAACCTCTCAGATACTGCAGTTTTTCTGCCAGGTTCATTTTCACCTACCAAAAAAGTTTCTGGCAGCCAAGAAATGCTTCCTACAGTTGGAAACAGTTCCCAAATATCAGGAACCATTTCCAACTGCAGAAAATAGTTCCTGTCTGTGACAATTGAATAAAAAATATAAAATAACAAAGAGCTTGGACTGGAGATATTCTGCTCTAGGCATGAACATGAGCTTTAAACTGTTAATTGTGAGTTGTTAGGACTGATTTGAAAATGGTTGCTTTGTATTCTCAAGTGAATAGTTTTGGAGAGTTCAAACTTCAAACTACATGCTTAAAAAATATCATTTGTCTTGAGGAATGGTATTATGGGTTTAATCAGTTTTGATTATATTTTAATTTTTGAGGAATCTTTTGACTTTGTACTATGTAGCAAATAGATAAAACCCTGAGCTTGGTTGGCTCGTGTCAGTTTCTCTATTGCTAGAGTAAAATAATGTAAATGTGGGTTGTGGGTTTATAATATATATTCACCATGACCTTGAATCCATAATTAGTCCATAACACCTATGCTGGGTTAATTTGGATTTCTTACTATGATTTATTCTACTTCAAACATCTCTTGTACTATGGATTTTTTGGACATTATGGTTTAGGTATGAAAAACACATTACCCCCAAAACTTTCAAGCCATATGACTCTGTTTTTGCCTGCAGAGTACATAAACCTTTTTCTTTGCGGTACATCAGAAAACTTGCATGTAAGACTTGAAGGATGCTTTAGAAGTTGATATCTGGATTCTGTATATTATCCTGGCCAACTCTATATTATTCTTTAGTCAACTATGTTCTTTGTTATGAAGCATTATAGCTAAGTTGCACAAAACGTGGAATTGCATACAAGTTTCGGAAATGTGACCCCTTCCAAATGGGTACATCGGAGGAATTTGGAAACGCAATACATATATATAAACACATTATCTTGCAATAAAATAAGAATGATAAGTTCATTTGTAGATAAGTTTAGAAACGAATTGAAGGTTAATTTTATCTTCATTTTTCATATATTAGGGTTCTTCGTACTTCCTTTGGGTCCCATACGCCTTGTGGGCACTTGGGGGTTTCCAAGAAGTTTCTGAGGCGTTTCCAAGTTGTTAGAAATTCAAGGGCAAACTAGAACAGAAAAATCCTTTTACTTTTATTTACTACAGTAGTTTTAGATCAGCAATATATTCAAAATTTCTGATGTAAACAAATAACAGAAATAGTACAATGGATCTGAACATTAAAACAAAACATATCTGAACATTAATTTAACACGAACAAAGAACAGATCTGAACATTACATTAGCAAGAAAACAAGGGACAGATTTACCTCATTAGCTTGTTGTTGTCCTCTTTTCTGTATGCTCAGAAAAAAGCTATAATGGTCATGGATCAAACCCTCAGGGGTAGATCTCATCATGATCTTTGTGGACAGTTTTGCCAAGAAGAACTTTAGGTAGATAACAGAAAACCAATCAGCATACCACTCATCAAAAGCAAGGCTGAAACAATGACACCACAGTTCAAACTAGAGGCTGAAAGAGGAGCCACTAGCAGCCCTAACAAAAATCTGTCCAAGAGGAGGGACTGCTACAGCAAAAGGCAGATTTAGGGCTGTCTCAACAAAACCTAATGGCTGTAGATTAGGTACCATGCACAGATGACAGCAGCAGAACAAAAATATCAGCAGCGGACAAGAAAAAATATTAGCAGCAACTAGAAAAGATATCAGCAGCAATAGAAAGAGGGAAGACACCAGCAAAGGAGGTAGCAGCAAGCTGGAGAGGAGGAGAGGAGGGGGGGCGCAGCCCTAAACCAGCAAGGGACTTCCCAAGAGGAGGGCCGCACCCTTATATCAGCAAGAGGAACCAGCCAAGAGAGGGCCGCACCACTTAGACAGCAAGAGGAACCAGCCAAGAGAGGACCGCATCACTTGGACAGCAAGAGGAAACCAGCCAGGAGGAATGAGAATGAGAGTGGGTGTGAGTGAGGGGGTGAGGTTTCTTTTTATAGTTTAGGAAGTAGGTGAGGGTTAGCTAATTTAACCATATCTTTAGGGTTAAAATAAACCCTGATAAAAATAAACTATTTTAATTCATATTTTAATTCATCAAATATTTATTAGAAAGTCAACAAGTCAAGGTGGCGAGCAAAGACCAAAAATACATAAACATTAATAACAAGACAAAGTCAAAAGGGGGGTTCTACTTCAATGGCAAGATGTCCACATAAGTCTCATGATAACTTATAAGCTTTTATCATCCCAACATAAGAGGAAGGTCAATGATGTGATCATGTCCTTCTTCTTAACTGCTCCTAGGTCTCATGGACCATCCCGGGAGAGAAGAAGATCACACATCATCTTGTCTTGGTACTTAACCAAAATACTTCCTGGTCCCAGACCAGGATACCCCAGAACACGTCTGGGGGCCCTAGATCACCACTAGGGTCTTATCCACCAAGGTACACAACCAAGGATCAATCCAAGCACCGAGCAAGGATTCCCCGGAACACATCTAGGGGCCCTAGAACACATCTAGGGACTTACATCATCAAATTGCTTGGTCCTTGACCAAGAACCCCAGCAATACACTGGGGGCCCCCACTAGGGTCTTTTGCCATGGCTCTAACTGCTTGGTCCCAAACCAAGAACCCCAAGAGTGTACTGGGGGTCCTAGATCTCAGCTAGGGTCTTTGTTATCCTCCCGGAGAATGGCTATTGCAGGTGCTTAATTTTAACACAAGTTTCCAAGTTTCTAGAAGTTTTCGGTACTGGTATGTGGGCAATTTAGGAGTTTCTTGCGACAGAGCATTATAGAATGAGAGTTTCTAAGGTTTTTTAAAATGTTTAGCTCTACTGTTTATGAAATATATACAAGCATAAGGTAAAATATGTTTAGTTCCACTGTTTATGAAAATGTCTACATCCTAAAATTTCCTAAACATTCTGATTTTTTCATATAAATGTATATTTTTATAAAAAATTAGTATACCACAATGTCAATTCCTAACTTTGCCACTGATGCCACACCTACACCCGATCCTTCTACCGATTTCAATCTCCACCAACGAATCATCTAACCTTGTTTGTACCCAATGCACGCTATCTTATATTTTTATAAAAAATTAGTATACCGCAAACCTGATTCCTAACTTTGGAACACATGCCACACCTGCACCCAATCCTTCTGTTGATTTCAATCCCCGCCTGCAAATCATCTAACCCTGTTTGTATCCAGATTCCAGTGCCCACTATCTTTTCAAGATGTTCAAAATACTTCAATCAAAGTTTCAATCCAATTTTCCAATGCCATACACAGTACAACTTAATTACATGAACAATATGCCCACAAACTCTCAAGCTTTGAAGGAAAAACTGTTGAGTTTTGGGTACCTTGAAAAGTGGTCCCCTTGAGTTATTGAGTGTCTAACTCAAAGGGGGAAATATTTGACCCTCACCACTTTACTTTATGTTATAAATTCAAAGCGACTTTATAAGCACTTAAGTCACAAAGGGACTTTATTAACATAAAGTGACTTAGGAAACTTAAGTCAAGGGGAGATTTAATCTCAACCCTTGATCTTGGTTGGCCTAGATCTAATCTTGGCAATTGGTTTCCTAGGTTAGCCTAAGGATGAGGCTAAAGGAGGGAAAAGGGTTTCATTGTTCACTTGAGAGAGTTGAGTGAAGGAGAGGAGAAAAGAAAGAGATTTTTCCAAGGCAAGAGTGGCGCACCTTGAGTAGAGGGCGCACAAGCTTGGGAGAGGAGCTTTCATGGTAAAGGGGCGCATCTTTGAAAAGAAGGAGCGCATCTAAGCTTGAGGATGCACTAGCATGTGAAGGGGTGCATTTCCTTGAGAGGAGGAAGGGCACACTTAGTATTGTTGGTTGGGCGCACTTGTGAGAAGGCAAAGGAAGCAAAGCAAGAGGGGCACACCAAGTTGGACACATTCATCAAGCTAGCAGGCAAGCAGGAATGGAGACGCAAACTTCAAGAGGAGCGCAAATCACAAGGGAACTCCAAAGCCAAGCTCAAGTGGCAGTGGCTATTGTATCAGATTCCTTTGTGTTATTTCCTTGTTGCTATATTTGCTTGAGATCTCCATAATAAAATTTCTCTTCTACTGGTTTTCCCCATGGGAGTTTTTCCAGGGTCATGTTGACCAAAAATACTTGTGTAAAAATCTTGTGGTTTGCTTATTTCCTTATCAGCATTTAGTGGAAAAGATCTAAAGGAGTATTTTATGTTTTAATACATGTTGAAAGAGCTAACATTGGACAGCAAAAGTATCCTAATTAACCCCTTCAACAAGAGGCATTAAAAGAGCATTAAATCAAAGCTTAAGGGACGATTCAGTGGGCAGAAAAATCAGAACTGGTGGCTGTCCTAAAACAGCAAGAAAACAGACCTGAAATACCTTGAAAAATGTGCCCGATAAGGTCAAGGACAGACTTGTTGGGCAGCTCTTAGAAACCTCAAAATTCTTCAAAAGCAAGTCAGCACATAATTACTTCCATACCTCTTTTAAGTATCCTTATTACAATAGTCAAAATAAGGGAAGCAAATGTCCAAACCTTTCAAAGAATGGAATAAGATTCTTCTTTTTCACCACAAAGGTTGCTTGAAAACTATGGAAACCAAGATACAATGGCTTGAGCCATACATCATGAGACCCCAAATGATAACCACTACAAGTGCCTTAGAAAGTTTATTGAAAACAACTACCAAAACTTGTGATTGGAGCCGACCTCAATCACAAGCCCCGCAACGGCTATACAATATTCATGTTGGAATATTGGTAAGTAAACTCAAAAAACTTAAAAAGTAACAGAAGAAAAAGCCATGAATAGTACGATCCTTCAAAATTTATTTGTCAATAAAGGAAACAAAGTGTTCTATTACATAAGAATGTGTACACTGTAATCCATTTGGTTGGTAATAGCTTGCCATCACAATAGTATACAAAATTAACCAAAGAGTAAACTACATGAGGAAATTATACAAATGTAAGACGAGGGGAATTAGAAAGATCCTTGTAATCCGTTATATAATCATTTTTAAGCTCAGAGGATTCACCAGTAGAAACTCCAAATGCAAATGAATCTGGCCTCATGCAAACAACAGGCCACTAGGCCAATCCAGTGAAAAAATGGAGTTGCAAGAAAGGTTTGAAACATGTGCTAGATCTACTGCATTGTGAAAGACAAGTTTGTGAAGAATTTAAGACAAATTGGATGGATTTGGGTACATATATTCGAAACAATGATGGTTAAGAGGCATGGAGGAAGCCTGTTGAGATCAGCTGGGGGTTGAACAGTTACAGGAAAACCATCTATAAATCTAAGAGGATAACGATAACTGAAAAAAACTTAAAAAGGATTCAGCAATATGCCAAGAAGAGCTGAGAAAAAGGGAGTCGAGGATCTCTACAATCCCTTGAATAGTAGAACACCAGATGAAGTATAGAGAATAATGTTTCAGGACACAAGGATTTTGTTCAATAAAATGTTATAGCCAATTTTTAAGGATTGAATTGTTTTGCATTCCACTGGCTAATAATATCAAAGTGGACAACTTGGGAAATAGATGTCAATCAACTATTATGTGAAGATCAAGCTGCTTACTAAATATAAGTCAACCAACCAGAGGATGAAATGAATTCATTATGAAAATCAACCAAGAAACAGAAATGTGGGCCTAGAACATAGGAAAGTCAGTTTCATAGACAACATCCAATCAAGCACCACTTCAAGCATCTAATTTGCTAAGTAGTAAGAAGATTAACTATGTTTAAAAAGATGGAACAAGTTTGCATTAGAATGAAGAATTGTGGTGGAAAGTTACTTCCTTTATAAAGAGGTCTCTAACAAAATTATGTTCCAAGTATATTAACAGAAGCTCAGGGTAAAAGAAAACATGTGTATAACGCCTTTTATCATAGCATCTTATTTAGATCCAACTGTACTTAGCTTAATTCAACACTCAGAAAGCTGGGAGGAAATCCACAAGACAAAAAGAGGGCTATTATCCATCATCTTTTCAATATTAACAGGATATATGAAAGCTAAAGCTAGGACAACCAATGAGACAGAAAAACCTACTCACCTATTTATAGGACAAGCAACATAAACAAAATGAATATTCAAACAACATTTACCTGGATACAGTCAATTGCACCCAGCAATAAAAGTTGAGTAATGCATTTCCCTCTTATACATGTCAATAAAGGGCTCTCTTCATTCTCCATAGGCGCTGGCTCTACAATATCGGGTACCTGCTGAGCAATGTAAAAAAATGAGCAAGTTCCACAATTCACAAAAGGAGACCATTTTGTGTTGCAAAATAAACTTTGTAGTTCATACCACCAAAAGCTTATTCCCTTTCAAATCTCTCCAAGTGTGCATGCCCCAATATATATCATAGTTAATAGTTGACAAGAGAAAGAATTGCCATTTAAGTTTATAGATGGTCAAAGCATTCAACATGAATGGCAAAATCTTGTCAATGGGAATGACAACCCCTAGAATGTAGAGGTGTAAATATATGTGCGATAAAAATTAGCAATTTAGAAAACTTTTTTATTAAAGAGATACGATCAGTACCAATGCAATATTGCAAAAATCAATTACCAAATATCCTCAACTTCTCCACAGCTAGAAATCATCGCCTATTGGAATATTACATCCATCAAGATTCAAGAATAGTTTGTCTATATATAATGACAAATCCTCACGAAATGATGATAAGAAGTTTCCAATCATCTTCTCTAGCAACAATGTTTTTCTCATCACATAAAGTAAAACTCTACTAACAAAGCCTAATTAATTTTGTAATAAAATCGCATACTATAGCTCTAGGGCATTCCATTGTAGGAATGGCTTTAGAAGTTGCCTTCAAAAGAAGGCTGCAAAGAAGTTCCACCAACGACTCAAGTCCCTCAAAAGCATTGTATATATGATCTTGAGTCGCAAACCTAACCAACTACATTTGTCAAATACACGAAAAGAAGCACTGCATGTTTCATCTTGTTCATCCTATGTACACAACACCCAAAAGGTGCATTTTAAGGCCAATCTCTCTTAGGATGAGAAATACACATCTCTAACACTAATAGGAAATGAAGGTCAATCTACACTCTTCAAGTATACAAATAAGCAACACTAGGTACCTTTAATTTCATACAATATTGAAGATCAAAATATCATATGTGTCCCTAAAGATTCTCTATAGCCTACAATTTTCTCTGTGTGCATTCCCTCTGATCTCGTACCAACCAATGAAGGAAATTAATCAGGAATTAGACAGAACATTTTATTTGAAGTACAATGGAACCATGTGGATTACTCCTAGCTCTTTGGTTTTCCCCTCTAGAATAGTTCAAAATTTCGTTACTCTAGCTTGAGGTTGATTATCATACCTCAAAGGACCAGTGCATTTCTACACTTATTGTTTTCAGATGTGCATAGTTCTTTTGGGAGTTGGGCCTATTTGTATTAATCTAAGTAGGTCAATAGTGTCTTATCAATAACTGACCCTGGACCACCATGTTTGAGACAATTTTGTTGATCAAACATTAGGTAGCTAAAGTAATATGATAAGATATGGTTGTGTGTGCTTTATTTCACTATAATTTTGTTTGATGTACAAAAAGAACTATGCACATCTGAAAACAATAAGTGTAGAAATGCACTGGTCCTTTGAGGTATGATAATTCATCCATTCAAGCATGTAAGGCATGTGGCACCCATTTGGTATTCGAAATTTAAAGACCCTTGTTAAAAAATATTTGTTAAAAACCATAAATGTATTACAAACTATTAATACAGCAGCATATACCTATGACGCATTTTTGTTCCATTAATAATAACAATAACTCTATTCTACTATAGAGTCGTATACAATTTGATCCTACTGAAACCATTTTAAAATCTGCTCCACTTGATTTGACCTGTGATCATATTGCATAAATTTTAAATGAGTGATAAAGTAGTTTTCAAGGAATTGTTTTGTAGACATTTTTTTGATCGGTATTCCCAGTCAACACATGCAAGCAGCACCTTCCAATGTGAGATATTACAATGAAGCTAAGTTGCACAAAACGTGGAAACACGTACTAGTTTCTGAAACGGGAATGCCTGGAAACGTGAACCCCTGAAAATGAGTACATCAGGGGAACGTGGTATAGAAAATTACGGAATATATATAGATATACAGTTTTATTAAAATAACACGTTTTCTTGCAGGAAAATAAGAATGGTACGCGTAAATGACATTTTAGAAGCAAACCCGTGTCTATATTAACTACCATAGATGATTATATCATGCAAAATCCAAAAGTTTCCTTTATAGATGAGACTATACATCCAAAATCAGTCTTTATACATGAGGCTATATGTGCTGCTAACTTGCAAGAAACATGGACTGAGGGTCCATACCATGTATGAAAACGGCCTAAAACATGGAAATGCATTTCGTACGGCCTTGAAACATGTTCCATATGTACAAAATATGCATTTCATGAACGTGAAACATGTACAGAAATGCCAGCTCGCATTTCGAGGCCATACCACAATCCTTACGGCACGTTTCCCCATCAGATCTGATCAATTTTGACTAGGTTTGACCACATAGGCCAACCTTGGCAACTCTAAACCTAAGTAACAAGACACAGCCCCCAAGGGTGTCATGTCCATATCCCACAGACATGCTAGGACACGTGTTTGGCACATGTCCTAAACACTGGACACGTGCCAAACATGTGCCGGACACGTGCCAAACATGTGCCAGACACATGCCATAGCTGTGTCCTACCTGTTTGATTATAAAAAACAGCTTTCACTGCTATTTTCTCACTTTCAGTTGTATGGCAAGAGCTCTTACAGTCTCTCATTGTGCAGGTGGAGGGTAAAATTGAGATTTGAAGGGATTCCAATTGTTTTGTAAATGTTCTATTTTCTAAAAAAAATGGATCTTTATGTCTATATTTCATTTTTTGTATTTGTAATTTGTAATTTTTTAAATATATACAAGCTTTTTGAATATATATAGGGGGGTAGGGTATTTATACCTCCGTAGACTTTAGCAGTCAAATTGCTGCGTGGAGAGGGTTGCTTGTCCCAAAAACAAGGGGTCTCATACACAAATTAGGTACCTAGCTTGGCCATGATCTTAAAAATAGATTATTATTATTATTATTATTATTATTATTATATATTAATAATAATTATTATTATTATTATTATTAATATATATATATAATAATAATAATTATTATTATTATTATTATTATATATATATATAATAATAATTATTATTATTATTATTATTATTATTATATATATATATATAAACGTGTCGTTCGTGTCCTGTTTTCGGGGTCGACGTGCCCCATGCTCAACACTCGTATTTTTGTGTCCTTTGTGTCCCATGTCCTTGTGTCATTTGACTTAGCTCTAAACCCTAATTCGAGGTTAATTAAGCATTAATGACACTTCTAGAAGCCTCTAACAACAGAATTTTTTTTAAAGAGGATTTCCCTCTCATTTTTTCATCGCATGGTTTGAGCAAGGGTGATTCCAGCAAGAAAATTTTCAGTCTTTTGGGCAGATTGAGCAAGGATGATTCCAACCAAAAGATTTTCAGTCTTTTCAGCATCTTGAACATGGGTGACCCAGCAAGAGGAATTTTGGACTTTTAGGCAGCAATAGAAAAGCATTGACTGGTGTTTTGGGCAGCTACAACCATCATTCCCTGTGTGTTTAGGTAAGCAACAAGGAATTTTCTCTTTTGTGAAGCTACAGCAAGCATTTTGTGGTAGTATTTTGGATAGCTTCAACAACCATTCTCTATGTGTTTAGGTGATCAGCAAGCTTTCTTGGTAGTTATTTGAGTGCTTTCGTAGGGTTTATATTTCCATTATCCATATAATTCATTGCAGATTTGTTTTTTATTTTTTTGCATCAGAAATGGCTTCCAACGAAGCTACTTCTCTTCCTCCAACTCCTAAATCCAACAATAATAATTACTTCCATCCTATTTGGAGGCATGTTAAGACGATTGCACAAATTCCCAGTGGTGGTTCATGGAAATAGGAGTGCAATCTCTGTCATCAACCATACAAGGGCTCTTACCCAAGATTGAGGGCACACTTTTTTGCAGGAATCAGAAAAGGGAGAAGTATGAAAAAGCACAGAAATAGGCTGATAGGATGAAAAGAAGATATACACAGCATGGCAATGCCACTCCTCGATCTCTTGACATTGAGCCAAAGATTGTGCATGAAGCAAGTAAGAGGAAAGAAACTTAGCAAAAACAAAAAGCATCAAAAAATTCAAAAGGTTCTTCTTCTGCAGTTCAAGAGAGCAGAATAGCTAAATGGTGAAAGTTCAAGGGGGAGAAGAAGCTGAAATGAAAGGAGCAAGAGCAATATATGCTTGTGGTGTCCCTTTTAACGTGGTTTGGTCTCCTTATCGACATGACATGGTGAGCATAATTAACACAGTTTCTCAAAGGTTCAAGGGGCCTCACTATGAAAAACTCCAAACCGATCTACTCAAAAAGAGGGAGCTTGTTGAGGATGTTTTAGCACCTATTCGTGCTTCGTTGAGTAGCTCTAGGCTTACCATTGTCTCAGATGGATGGACAAATACTAGGCGTCATCCATTTATCAATATCATAGCCACTTCACCAAAAGGAGCAATGTTTTTGAAGGCCGAAGACTTTTCAAGTGAGGTAAAGGATGCTCAATTCATTGTTGATATTTTAATCAAAGCTATTGGGCAAGCAAAGCCTGCTAAGGTGGTGCAAGTTATCACAAATAATGAACTGGTTTACAAAGTTGTAGGTTTGATTGTTAAGAGTAGGTACGACCACATTTTTTGAACTCCTTGCACTATCCATAATTTAAATCTCACTTTGTGAGAGATCGAGAATAAAATTCTATGGATTAAGGAGCTCAGAAGGCAAGCTAGGACATAATCAAATTCATCACCAACCACCACCAATCTTGAGCAATATTTTGAGAATACTCCAAATTGGAGTTGTTGAAAGTTGTTGAGAGAAGATATGCCTCAAACTTGATCATGTTGCACCATCTTTTTCAGGTTGAGAAACTATTAGTTTATTTGGTGGTGAGTCAACTTTGGGCTGAGTGGAGACAAGCAAATTTGGAGCGGGGAACTATGATGCATAGCTTGTGTATTGATGAGGAGCTAAGTTGCAGGAAACCGTAACCCCCCCTGCTTCCCCCCCCAAAACGAAACGAAACACCAGTACAGGTACGGTACGGCCAGGAAACATCGACGACTGTACTGTACGGCATTTCCCGATTTGGAAACGTCATACGGTACAACCGGCAGCATTTCCTGGCCATACCGGCCCGTACGGCCAGCGTTTCGGGCGTCTTTGAGGCGAAATAAGAAAAGAAAAAAAAAAGGGGAAGGTCGTGGGGCCCCCAAACAGTCAATTATATTTTTTTTTTGCATTTTCTATGTTTTTCTTGCATCATTATTGTATTTTTTTTGCATCATTATGTTTTTCTTGCAATATAATGTCTTATTTAAAAATATATATATATATATATATATATATATATATATATATATATATATATATATAT
>JZKD02S1340958.1:0-11681 GCA_000966675.3 Picea glauca
GGCCATTCTATGATGGATTTTATTTTCTCAGGGTCTACGACAATGCCTTCTATTGAAATTACATGTCCTAGATATTTTATTTCCTTTTGATAAAATTCACACTTATCAAACTTGGTGTATAGTTTGTGTTTCCTCAACATTTGAAGAACTATTCTTAAGTGTTCTTCATGTTCTTCCTCTATTTAAGAATAGACCAGAATTTTGTCGATAAATACTAGTACGAACTTGTCTAAGTATTGACTGAAAATACTATTCATCAGGCACATAAACATGACTGGCGCGTTGGTGAGTCCGAAAGGTATGACTATGAATTTGTAGTGTCCATATCTTGTTTGAAAATATGTTTTTCTTATATCTTCATCCTTTATCCTAACTTGATGATAACCGGATCGTAATTCTAATTTCGAAAAGATCTTGGCCCCACCTACTTGATCAAACATGTCATTTATCCTAGTTAAGGGGTACTTGTTCTTAATAGTCATTTTATTCAATTGTCTATAATCGATACAAAGTCTTAAAGTACCATCTTTCTTTTTCACAAAGAGGACTGGTTCCCCCCATGGTGAAACACTCGGTCTGATATACTCTTTGTCCAACAATTCCTGTAATTGTATTTTTAATTCTGTCAATTCTGGTAGAATCATTCGGTAAGGTGATTTTGAGATAGGGGCTGAACCAAGTAGTAGGTCTATGGAGAAGTCTATTTCCCTTCTAGGAGGTAATTCTGGTATCTCATGCACAAACATGTCTCTAAATTCACGTAGGACAACAAAGTCTTCTAACTTTGACTTATCATCTTTTTCTAACAGGTTTGTTACTTAGATGGCATAAACTTGACATCCCTTTCTCATACATTTCTTGAGTTGTGTCGCTGAAACTTGTCTGACTGATACAAGTTTTGGTATACCTTAGGTTCTTCTAGTAGTGCCAAAATTGTCTTTATAATTAAGTATCTTTGTATAAAAATCTAGTACTTCTTTGTGCTGTTCCAACCAATCCATCCCCATAATCATATCGTAAGATCCTAGTGGTAGGATGTTTAGATTTGTTCTTATACTTTGACCATCTAAGATGAACTCAAAATCAGAAATAAAGTCACCTACTTTCCTTTTAGTTCTTGTTGCTAGTTGTACCAACCATGATTTTTCATGCTTCAGTTAACTTTATTTGAATATACTACATCAAAAGTAATATAAATTAACGTAGCTCCAGGGTCAATTAAAAAAGAAATCCTAGTGTTATTGATTTTACCTTCGATTTCTACCACAGAGGACTAGTGGTTAGCTTGCCGGCCATCTATGGCTGCATTTATCCGATGCAAGCTTCTGCCCACGTCACCCACCGTCGAGGATTCCTACAAATTATGAAAAACATCTATGTTTTCTGAAATTAAACGTGGACAATTCCTCCTTATATGAGGTTCTCCGCATTCCCAACACTTTAATGGTTTGCGGGGGTTGTCCCTAAACTTCTTTGTCCCCAGATTTACCAGTTTACCGCTGCCTTGCGTATTTAGATGGTTGAAGTGAAGATCTTTTCTTGGAAAGCATTTTTCTACATTTCAATAAGGAGTTGGTTTGTATCCCTTCTTCCGCTGGTCCATTCGATCTTGTTTCTTATCCTTCTAGGCTTTGGGAAACTCTACCCACAGTTTATATTGGTCGTAGCACATTCATTCTTTCCTATATACTTCCCTCAAGGATTTGGGGTTGTCAAACTCAATTCTATCCCTATAGGACTATAGTAAACAAATTATTAATCGCTGGATTTTTACCTTATCCTCCCAGATGTATGGTATGAACCTTAGTAGTTCCAAAAAAATATTAATAAGGTCCTCCATTGTCATCTGTCCAAGGCATAATTCATAAAATTCTTTCATTTTCCTTTAATAATAGATTTCAGAAAGGTATTGTTTCTTGAAATACTTCTTAAATTTAGACCATTCCAACCATTTCTCCTTTAGGCCCTTGGCCAACTTCAGGTCTTGCCACCAAATGTTGGCCTTCCCTTTCGGATTGTAGATGGCCATTTTGACCTTCATGTTGCTGAAATAGTTGTAGATCTCGAAGTATTTTTTTATGTCTAACAACCATGCCTCAACTTCTTCTCATGTCCTGGATTCTCCATCAAAGGTAATTGGCTTAATCTTTTTAAATTCTCCTTCAAGGTGATCTACTTGTTTTTCTTTTCTGTCTGTTATAGTTTTGTCTTCAGCTAAAGGTGTTCCTTCAGACGAACTATCTCCTTTTTTTGTTTCTTGTCCAGAGTTCTTGGAGGCCATTTTTCTGACCTCTTCATCATGGTTATCCTCCTTTGGTCTTTTCTTATGCAGCATGACTTCATTTATCTCTTGCTATTTCTACTGTGCTTTCTTCAATTTCTCATTTTCTTCTTTGAAAACCTGCAACTCAACAATAAGATTCCTCATTGTTTATAGTACTTTCGTAGGAGAGATTCCATCACTATTCTATCTTGGATCTCCATGAGGTCCCTGTTCTGGATTTCCTTCCATTCTAATTTCTTCATCATCCTGAGCTGCCATAATTCACACAAAACATAAAAGGTTTTATGTTTGTAACAATATAGGTTTATTAGTTTTGCATAAAAATAAAAGAAAATATATATGCCAAGAAATTAATGTGGCCCTGTTCAAGGCCCAGTGTTGTAAACTTTGCTCTAATACCATATGTAATATACCCCAATTTCGTCAATTTTTTTTTTCTTCTAAGTACATTAATTTCTAAGTCTGTATGTTAGATTTACAATATGAGGAATAACCTTGATTTTAAAACTATGCTACCGAGTGTGATCAAATTTATTTTCTAATATTACAGAATGATAGTCTAGTGTTTACTCTTCAACTTTTATTTAAGTTATACTCACCTTGGTAAGTGATTAAATGGTAAATTGTAGAAAATAGGGAATAGACATAGGAATATGACTTAAGATTTCGGCCTCCTCTTTAACACCCTCTTCCACCTATGCGCACCCAGTTGAAATGAAAGACCTCGAGGAACTTTATCAATGTAAAAAGAGTAAACAAAATCCTTGCTTTAGCGTTGGATTTATTGGGTTGGATTTTATGTAGGTGACAACAGACTTGGTGGAATTTTCTTTGGTCAACTGAGAGCCTTCGTAACCCAATAGACCTCCTAGTTGAAAGTGAACCCTAAGCTGGTAGTAGATTGATCCTTACCGTACTTAACTAAGTTCAGCCACTAGCAGTAACTAGACTAACAAAAGAAGGGTTCGAGGAGTTCCAGACTTGTCCTCATGGATAAATATATTAAAAGGGACTGGAGGTGTTGACAGACAAAATTAAAGATTTGACCGACCATTAAATGGGGTGGATGAGAAAATGTGAGTCACCTTGTACCCTCATCTAACCCAAACATGCCACATCGCTACTGTCACATGGCGCAATTTCTCTTTATACTCACCACATTCAATATGCGTGTCTTAGGGTACAGTCGAGGTCCATTATCATTTTTGTGCAAACCTACTCTAAGTAGATTTTTGTGTATTTCTTCTATTTCATGACCTTACTCTGTGTGGCGGTATGGTGACTTGGAGCACTTCCTGGATTACTCATGTTTAGGTAAGTAGCCATCAGATTGTATATTTTTTTATAGTAGGTTATTTCCACCTTGTTACATAATTCTCTTCCAACACATTCCCTACAAGTAGTCAGAAGTTCCCTGGATAAGGTCTTATACATGCTTGTATACTATACATAAAATATTCCTTGATACCGAAATATTCCTGGCAATTTATTTCTATTTGGGGTCAGGGAAGAAAAGGGTTTTGAACCCATATATCACCATTCTCCCAATGCTTCTCGATAAATACATAAGACTGTAAAAATTTTCCTTATTTGAGAGCCTCATAGGGAATAATAGTCGGCCTAACCCTTAAGCCAGGATGGTACCCTAACTGAAAAAGAAATTGTTCATGTTCTGTTCTGTGTGTCCCTTTTCTCATTCTGAGTGTATTATACGGTATGTGCGTTTGGAGTATTCTTTAATTTTGCCTCGTATTGACCTTTCATTTTTCCCTAACTAATTTGTAGAGTGTTTTACAAATAATCGGTACTGTTCTGATGGTCGTTTATACTTCTGGAAATGGTCCTTGAATTTATGCTTATTATGCATTGTTCCAACATTCGTATACTATTCTCTATTCTATTCCTTTCTTTGGTCGTTCATTGATTCTTATCACTAATGGTGGGATCCTTGGTTTTTTGAGGGCACCCACCAGATAGATTTGGGCTCCTCTTCCTTTTTGGTTTGGAAAATATGCAGTTCATCGCATCAGGGAGTGGTGTCGAATCCCCTCCAAAAGAAGTTAAGGATTTCTTCGACTATAATTTCTTAGTTTGTTAGATCTTCTTATTTTTGTTTGAATAAGTTGTAATCATTTCGTTGAAAAACCATGTGCAGGGGTTCCAGCCAGGAGCATACTTGGAGGTCAACCTCCATTCTCCCCTCAAGAGGTATTTGGGTTCCATTCTATCCTTTCCAAGACGGTCTAAGCGACTCAGGGTAGAAATATTTGATTAAAGAATTAATATTGTGGTAGATATTATTCACCTATTTTACCTCTGTTACTTGTCTTCGTAATCAATGAGAGAGTCGGCGTTAAAATTGTATAATTGGCCAAAAGGATTTTGTTGGGTTCTTGTTATGTTCTGTTTTGAACATTAAAGGAAAATAAATATGATTTTATTTTCTCTTATCGTATTGAAATATGTCCTTAAACAGTTTGAAGTTAAAAGATAATTTGAATAATGTTCTATTAAATTTCTTTCTCATTCCTGTAGCTTTTACCCCAACCTTTACCATTGCAAAATTAGAGTAGAATAAAAGGGTACTGAAAATAAAAAATTCTCGTAGTTACTAGTGGTCAAAGTAATTAGGTATTGGAAAGGTTCCGAGTCTATCCATGTAACAAAAGTTAATTATGGAACATTTTATTTATATTTATATACATATATATAAATATTTCACATATATACATATATACAGAGGGTCTGTGTAACTGTTATAAATTTCATTTTAATTACCCAATGCAGGCATCGGTCTTTATGATTATAAACAACCATTTCTATGTCATTTACTGTAATGATTGGAGAATGGAAAATATGTAATGTACCTCAAATTCACCATAAAAAAAATTCTATGACATAATTCAATTTCGTTTAAGATTAAAATTTAAGAGAAGGTAAGATTCATTTCTATCCATAATGACATCATTACAGCAGTCTAGTTTACTTCGAACAGAAAATCTTATGTGGATAAATGCTTTCCATAATTCTATCACTTCCCTTAACTCTCAAACTACTCCAACATACTTATATGTATTTAGGAAATATCTAAACTTAGGTCGAAGGAACCTTTGAGATTCAAAGAGATAAATCTCAGGAGGGATATCACCTTTGAAGTGTTCAAAGGGACGCGGAGATTGAAATCGTCTCTCGGAGGTCAAGTTTAGGTGGAAGAATGCCAAGTTATTTTGGCCAGAGATCCTTGGGAAGAGTGAACAAATGGTGAAATTTCTTCGTGGGGAAGTGTCGAAATCCCGTGGAGCATTGGATCTCGTAGATCTGTGAGGAGGTTAAGACTGAGTTTCTTTTAACGTTCAGAAGATCAGGAGGAGTAGCGATTTTTGGATGAGAAGCAATAGGAGCTGTTGATATCGCGCTCAAATTTCACTATTTCAGAGTTCGAGGTTTGGAGCAGCAGGGGACTTTGGACTCATTGCATCGTGAAATCCCAGTCATGAAATCCTGAAAGAATGTGGACCGTTGATATCTCAAGGGGGATATTTTCAACATTTCATCATTGGGGAAAATAGAGGGGAGAGTTAGTTGGCACTCATCCCCGAAATCCTGAAAGGAGGAACAACGATTGAACAAGGACCATCCATTTAGCGACAGATCTGTACCATTTATTGTACAGGGGAAGTTTCAGACTTCGAGGATTAAAAGAAGGAGAGGTTGGAGTTGCATCAAAACCTCATGAACCCCGAAATTGTGATGTGCTTAGAGGAGTTATCCCCAAGTCATAGGGCATGGTCACATGGATGGAGGCTAAAGGAAGAGCCAAAACCCGTTAATCCCTTTTCGACATTTCGGGGCCTGGGAGTTCGAAGGACCTAGAATCATTGCAGTCGGAGTCGCGAAATCCCGAATCGTAAAACCCCAAAAATAACTCAGAGGGAAGCACCAGGTCGTAGGACCGGTCGTATGAAAAGCGACTTAAGGGAGGAGATAAGAAGCCATTAGGCCCTATTTCGAGTTTTGATGTTTTCAAAGGACAGAGAATAGGAGGAACACTTGCATCATGATTCTCTGAATCGCGAAAAGATGGTAGCGCTTTGACGTTAAGTACATGGTCATAGAGTGGTTGTTACATGGACGTAGGATAAGGAGAAATCCAGAACCGTTAATCCATTTTTGGCGTTTCAGCGACCAAGAGTTGGAAGGACAAGGAGTCTGGGATAGATCGCATGCAGGAGTCCCAAAACCCTGAAACAAGAAAGGTATGTATTGGTTCAGAACATAGAAGAGAAAGGTTATAGTTTAAGAGCTGTAAAATCTTTTGGGGTGGAAAAAAAAATGAACAATCATTCTTGCTGAGTAATGGGTTTGTAATAGAATGACTTCTCAAATAGAATTCAACCATCATCATGGATAGTTATTTTGGCTTGATTCCTTCCTTGGATATTATTTCGATTTGCATATTGCTTATATTTTGTCGTTACGAATTCTAGAAATTTTACTAAGGTTTTATTAGAATGTTGTTCTCTACTATATTTCTGTATTTGATGTCTGTACAGTCTGAATTTTTATGCATTGTATGGAATCTATGTATTTCCAAAGGCCCGCATCTTTTGAATCACATCTCAACAAAAGAAAAAGGGGCTCTAGAATATTAATTGTTGTATAGGTATCAAGCAATATACAAATATATGCATATAATCCTATTAAATGCATATCATGGCCATGCATTGATACTTTAGTAATGTTATTACTTTGTATAGATTATTACATAAATATACAAATACTCAGTCATCGTCGTTCCTGTTTATACATCGACATTTCTTAGATCATTATCATCATCTAAGGGAATCTATACAGAGAAATAAAAAAAAGGAGTCTGATATTGTCAAAGTAATCAGTTTTGCAGATTTAATTATGTTTTTAATTGAAAGGTTGGATCTTCATGACTGCTAGAACAGTAGGCATTTTGACTATCTGCTATGTGCATGTAAAAAGGCGTATATTATCATTCTTACTGTAGGGAAATTCACTTTAACTCTCCATTAACATCTGTACTTATTTCCACCTATAAGTATGTACATACCTATAGCTTTCTCTCTCTATATATAACGATTCATTGTCATAGGTATAGTTTCATCTTGTTTCTGGTTTAATAATTGAAAAACTCAGTTATGTGCTACGGTCCTACATCTTTACCTATAGAAATATAAACATACAAGTATATCTACCTAATCTTGGGTCTCATTCTTACACACCAGTAGCTTACACATCAAAGCATAGTTAACTCGAAGGATCCCATTTTGTTCTCTACATTTTATGCCATTAAACAATAGTCTAATTACGGAATTTCGAATACTTAAAGGTGTATGACCTCATGGCAAGAAAAACTCTCAGAAAAAATCGCACTAAAATTGTTGAAATAATGTAACTGCAAAGAGTATTCTTATTATTATTGATATATTATTCATAGGATAAATCCCCATTGTGGATTGATCATGTCAGTTATTGTATTAGGACCAAATCCCATTTTGCAGATTGGTCAATAGACAATTGTAATAGGCAAAATAAGAAGTCTGCCCCAACAGTTATTATTGAGACCCAAAAATCTAATAAAGGTGGGTTTACTCACCCAAAGTAAGAAGTCAGCCCTGCTAGTGAAGACACTTCACATGTGCCAGACTTGTATATATAGGGAGGCTATCACCTCACTTTATCATACAACTCACTTGCTCATTTCTAAGAGGCAAGTTTCTATTTACCAGTTGGAGAGAGGGAGAAGAGTGGCACATATTTTGGAGAGGAATTTCTATATTGGTTTGAGTTATTTCTTGACATTGTATTTGCAATTTATAATAAGGAAGTTTTTGTTGGGTTTTCTTCCCCTAGAGGGTTTCCCAGGATAAATGCTATGTCTCTTGTGAATGTGTATTTCTCAGTGATCTTGTTCTTATGTTTTTTTTATCTATTGAAATGAAAAGAAATATAATAATGGAATAAACATTAACATGGTATCAAAGCCACCTTGAAGGAAGCATATTTCGCAAGAAGAAAAATGTCACTGTTACCATACCTGCAAATGAGGGTTTTTCAAAAGTGAAGTTTTTCAGCTTCAAAACCACCTAGAAAGTTGTACCCTCCCTCAAGGATCATTGTGGCACCCTCAGCGCACCTTTTCAGTGGTTGGAACTCCTAGAAAGTGAAACCCTAGTTTCACAAAGTACCAGAAGTACCAGAAAACCAGAGTACCAGAAGTATTCGAGTACCAGAAAACCAGAAGCACCAGTCCAGAAATCCGCAGATCAATTTTGGAAAGGTGAAAGATGGATTTTCTCAGATCCAAGGACACCAAGCTACTCACCTCAGCCAAGCACACCTCTTGGTAAGGTCAAAATTTGATTTTGAGCATTTTCATATTTTGGTCATTTTTCATAGCCCAAGTACAAGATGTCTGCAAGTACAAAGCTTGTTGATAAACTAGAAGGCATAGAAAAATTCCATGCCTAGAAGTATAGGATCGATCTGATTCTTGTAGAGAATGACCTAGCAAGGTTCATCAAAGATGAAGTACCAGAACCCGAAGATGTCATGGAGAAAGAAAAACATCAGAAGGACTCAATTAGGGCTCAAAGAATCATTACAGATTCAATAAAAGACCACCTGATCCCTTATGTATCATCCAAGAACACTGCAAAAGAGATGTTTGACTCTCTAAGAAAATTATATGAAGCAAAGAACACCAACCAAAAGATGAACCTAAGATCTAAATTGAAGAATACAAATATGTAGAAAGGAGAAACGATTCAAGAGTATTTCTCTAGAATCTCATAAATTAAAGAACAGTTAAAAGTTATTGGAGACACCATCGATGAATATGAATTCATAATGATGGCCCTAAATGGTCTTACAAGACCTTGGGATGCATTCATTCAAACAATATGTGCAAGAGCTATGAATTTGCAGTTTGATATCCTATGGGAAGAATGCATTCAAGAAGAGACAAGGCTAGCTAACCATGAAGCACTACTAGCAAGGGATGATGATCAAGCCCTAGCTACTCATACAAAAGGAGGAAGTAAGAAACCTTACTTCAAAAGGGAGACTCATAGAGAGCCTCAACCATCAAACAAATTCAATAACAAAGAATCTGATCCAAGGAGATTTCAAAAGAAAGGACAATGCAAGGAAAGAGATATTTCACACATACAATGCTATCATTGTGATAAGATGGGACACAAGGAGAATTCTTGTCCATTCAGACGAGAAGAATACAAGAGGAAACATAAGAGGCAACATTCCCACATAGTCAAAGATGAAGAGCCACCTACAAACATGATTAAGGACCATGTCTTGATCTCGGCCCTCTCAAGATCAATAACAACTGGAGAGGACACATGGCTCATTGATAGCGGTGCATCAAAGCACATGAAAGGTAAGATAATTACTCTCTCTTGTATTTCATAAAAGAAGTTTTGTCAGAAAGTGACACTTGGAGATGATTACCAATATCCCATCAAGGGAGTGGGAGAATCATAATACAAACTAGATTCATAAAACTCAATAAAGATGAAGGATGTACTCTATGTACCAGGCCTGAAGAAGAACTTACTTTCCATATCATATTTAGACAAGAAAGGCTAAAGAGTTTCCTTTAAAGATGGAGAAGTTCTTATGTGGGATAAAGGAGAAACCATAAACGAAGCAATCGTCATCGAAAATGAAGAAAATGGCTTATATAAACTAAAGGGTCATCCAGAGACTTCCATGACCCATTCCATTGAAAACTCATGAAAACTTTGGCATAGAAGATTGGCCCACATCAACTACAAGGTGCTACCATACATATGCAAAGTTGTCATAGGTTTACCAGAACTCAAGGTTGAGCAGGAAGGCATATGCAATGGATGTGCAGAAGGGAAGAATATCAAGAACCCTTTTCCAAAAAGGTACAAGAAAGCAGAAGGAGTATTGGAACTCATTCACTCAGATGTGTGTGGCCCAATGCCATCATCCTCCATTAGCGAGTATGTATACTATGTATCATTTATTGATGACTATTCTCGCAAGACCTGGATATATTTCTTAAAATCTAAAGATGAACTATTCAACAAGTTCAAGGAATTCAAAGCCTTGATAGAGAATCTTTCTGAAAGGAAGATTAAGATACTCAGGTTAGATAATGGAGGAGAATATACCTAAAAGGAGTTCATGAACTTCTGCATAGATGTTGGGATCAAGAGGGAACTCACTACTCCCTATAATCCTCAACAAAACGATGTAGATGAAAGGAAGAACATAACGATTATGGAATTTGTGAATACCATGATCCATGATCCATGATCAAGATCTTCCTATGTGCTTATGGGAAGAAGCAACAATGGAAGCTGTTTATGTGTAGAACCAACTATCCCATAGTGCACTTGGGTTCAAGACCCCATAAGAGATGTTTACCGGAAAGAAACCAAAAGTAAGTCATCTCAAAATATTTGGCTTCCTAGTCTTCATACACATTCCGAAAGAGAAAAGAAATAAGCTGGAACCCTCCGGAAAGAAGGGAAGGGAATATTTGTGGGATACTGTGATTCAGTCTCCAAGGCCTTCAGAATCTATATACCAGGTCACTGACACATTGAAATAAGAAGGTACGTGACCTTTGATGAAGAAGAAGAACTTAATAAATCGAGAAGATTCCATCTTGAAGAACTGTATGAAGAGGAACCCGGAAATCCCAGTATTGTAGAATCCATGAGGGAAGTTCCTAGAGCTACAGAACTAGTGAGGGAAGTCGTAACTTCCCCTAATGGGGAAACTCTTGAAGACCATGATGTAACAGAAGTTCAAGAGCCTCCTCAAATAACCTTCTCCCATAAAAGAAAGCCTTCTTGGGCAAGAGAGATTATTCAATATGGAGAGAAGTATGGTGTTCCAGAAGGAACCTCAAGACAGGTGAAAAGACCAAATCCATTCTCCAGTTACACGACTTTGATGTGTGATCTCCTAGATGAGGAGCCTACCTGCTTTGAAGAAGCCATTCAGAAGAAGGAATGGGAAGATTCCATGACAGAGGAATACCAATCCATAATAAAGAACGATGTATGGGAAATAGTTCCCAGACCAAAAATTAAGGATGTGGTATCATCAAAATGGATCTTCAAAATAAAATATGTTTTTGATGGAACTATTGAGGAATATAAAGCAAGATTTGTCGCTCGTGGATTTTCCCAGAAAGAAGGCATTGACTATGAAGAGACATTCGCTCCTGTAGCCAGATACACTTCGATTAGAATGATCATAGCTCTTGCAGCTAAGATGAAATGGAAGTTGCACCAGATGGACATGAAGACAACTTTCCTGAATGGTGTTATCGAAGAGGAAGTGTATATAGAGCAACCCCAAGGATTTG
>JZKD02S1340969.1:0-11680 GCA_000966675.3 Picea glauca
GCTCTGATGATCAAGTGAGTGGGTGAACAAATGAGGCGCTAGCCTCCTTTATTTATACAATCTAGCAGTAGCTAAAACAAAGTGTCTTTTCACTAGCAGGGCCAACTTCTCTTTCTGGGTGGTTAGAGCCACCTTAATTAATTATGGGGGTCGACTTCTCATTTTGCCTATTACAATTAGTGTTTGACCAATCTGCAAAAGGGGATTTGGTCATTTAAAATGCCCAACATGATAAATCCACAAAAGGGGATTGATATAATGAATAATACATCAATAGTAAATAGAATACTCTTTGTAGTTACAATATTTCAACAGATGTATCAACTACCCCCATCGGGGCCCACAAAACCTTTTGGCGTTTCATATTTTGGGGTTAGGGTTTTGGATTTTATTTATGTTAAAAAATTCCTTTGGAGCCTCATTGTAAACATCATCATCTTCTTGTGAATGAGCATAGCCATCACATCTATTCTAAGAGATAAGATGCCACCATTCTAGTGAGTCATTCACTTTGTATTTTTACAATTTATATACATTTTCATCTTTAATGAAAATTGTGCATAACTGTATCTCTATGTTTCTAGAAATATATATGTGTATTTACTTATTATATTTCCTCCTTCATTTCCTTTTCAAAATAATCCAGATCATTGGTATCAGAGCAGGCTACTCCTTTTTGTTTCTTAGTGCATGTCCCTGACAAGGTAAGGGTATAGAGAGTTGGGTCTCAAGCTAGTTTCTATTGAGGACAGCCACTCTCGTCAGCCCAAGCGACCTCCCATGGAGGAAAAAAAGAGAGATGAGGGAGCAGAAGATCCCATCAAGTTGTTGCCCGTGGAATCCCTCACGCAACAAAGGAACACGATGTTGGAGAATTTTTCCCAAATCCTTAAACGATTGTCGATAATAGCATAAGCGTCTTCGTCAAGAAGTCATTTTGGAGACGCTACCCCATTCAAGGTACAAGTTAATTTTAATATTCTCGTATTTGAAGGTCAAATTATTGTGGATGCTTTGTAAAAGTGGTTAAATTTTCTAGAAGGTTATTTCTATGTTCACAATTTTTCTGACAAAGAAAATATTACCTTTGTGCTCTTTAAGGCTCTCCCCCATGTCAAACATTGGTGGGATACTTACTCGGAGAAAATTTCCATAGAGGAGTCTGGAATATTTGGGGCCAAGCCCACTTGGAATTTTTTTGTGGATTCTGTCAAGGAGCAATATTACCCCATGGGAAAATATGACGACCAATACATGAAATGGACCACAATGCATCAAGAGAGGGGCCAAACAGTGTCGGAGTTCACAAATATATTCCATACATTTTGACTAACTCAAACTGACCAAATCATTCATTGTTTTAGTAATTCACATTCTGGTTTACAAAGCATCTACTGCGCACATAGAATAAGGGCGCAAGACATGAATCACAAGTCTTCAACCTGTCACACTTGCCTTGCAACATACTCACCTAGTCGCCCCGCTAGATTATGAGCTCGACCTGGTGACTCTAAATTTTCACTCATCGCTTTGATCAAGGAACCCTGCAATATTTGCACATTCCCTGTCGCTCTGATTCATTCCATAATCACGAACAAGGGAATTTGTCGCAATATCCACAATCGCATATAAGGGAATTTGTCCCAGTATATTTTACTTCCAAACAACGTTGTAGTTCATCATCCTGTTCTGCACGCACTCCTGGAAAACTCAATCTCTTATGTGATTTATTTTGCATCATTGACCCCTTCGTCCTTCAATCCTTCTGAGCACTTTTGCCACATGTGCACCAACTTTGTGCCATATTGTCTATGTGCCATGTTGACATCAATGGTCCAACATTTTCTCAATAAATTCCCCCCTTGTCATTGATGGCAACTCTATTGTTGAGTTTCTCCATTTGTTAGTGTGTTCTTGTGGCCTTCACTCCCCCTTGTTGCATCCTCCTCTTTGTCGCATCTTTATTTTTCTTCCCCTTTAACACCAATGGAAAAGGAATCTACCCTACTGACTGCGTACATCCTGAGAGTGACTCCCCTTATCTGAATGTTGTATTTCCTGCTACTCAATTTCTTGCATTGCTCCCCCTGAGGCTGGACAAGTCTTTTGATAGCCTCCAACATGTCATGAAGGTTATGCACCTTAATGAGGAGTGGGAAGGACTCCCAACTTCTCTCTGACGTACTTAAAGGAGTCCCTAGGTAATGGCTTGGTAAAAATATCTGCGATCTGCTCTTTGGAAGGAACATATTCTAATTTAAGCACCTGATTCTGAACCTGTTCTTTGAAAAAAGTGATACTTGATGGGTATATGCTTAGTTTTAGAGTGTTGAACAAAATTTTTAGAGAGATTAATAGCTCTTGTATTGTCACACATGATAGAAATAGGTTGATCACGAGGAACTTGAATATCTTGGAGATTGGTCTTTATCCATAATACTTGTGTATAGCAGGATGTTGCAGCTATATACTTTGCTTCAGTTGTAGAGAGGGAAATGGAAGTTGGTTTCTTGCTTAGCCAGGATATTAGACAACTGTCAAGGAAGAATACACCTCCACTAGTGTTTTTTCTATCATCGATACTTCCTACCCAATATGAATTTATATAAGATTTGAGGACGAGGTCGGTTTTTTTTTTAATACTACAATCCATAATCAATAGTGCCTTGCAAGTACCTGGATATTCTTTTCACTGCAAGAACATGAGTTTCCTCGGGATTCGACTGAAACCTTCCTACCAAACCAACAACCTGCATGATGTCAGGCCTTGAAGATGTGAGATAAAGTAAATTGTCTATCATGGACATGTACATGGTTTTATCTATTTATGGAGCATCGTCATCTTTTTTGAGTTTGTAATTGATAGTCTTGGGAGTGCTTACTGGTGCGCAATTTTCTATGCCAAACTTTTTTAAGATTTCCTTGAGATATTTGCTTTGGGAAATAAAAATTGATTTTTCTGATTGATGAATCTATAAACCAAGAAAGGAGAGTTCTCCTAACATGGAAATCTCATACTCTTGTTGCATTGCAACTGCAAACTTCTTACTCGTTAGTTCAATGTTACTACCAAAAATAATATCATCAACATATACTACGATAATTAACAGGTCATTACCTTCATCCTTGATGTATAAGTTGTTATCAATTGTTCCCTTTTTAAAACCTTGTTGGTGCATATCCATGTAGAGACTGTAATACCAAGCTCTTGGATCATGTTTTACCCCATACATGGCTTTCTTTAAATGACATAAAATCATTTTTGTGAGTTAGCAGAAAACCTTCTGATTGCTCCACATAAACTTCTTCCTCAACGTCACCATTAAAAAATGTTGATTTGACATCCATCTGGTAGACTTTGAATTTTCTTTAGCATGCAAAAGCCAAAAACATTATGATAGCTTCAATTCTTGCAACAGGGGAAAAATTTTCTTCAAAGTCCATTCCTTCGACTTGAGCATACTCTTTGCATACCAATCTGGCCTTGTTTTTTACTATCTGTCCATCTTCATTTAACTTGTTTCTGTATACCCATTTAGTGTCAATTAAATTCTTGTCATTTGGTCTTGGGACAATATCCCATGTCTTGTTTTTCTCTATTTGGTCTAGTTCTTCACTCATGGCTTTGACCCAACGATCATCTTGACTTAATTGCGTAAAGTTTTGGGTTCACTCATGGATAACAATGCAAAATTTGCAAAGCTAGATGTGTTTACAAGATTTATTCAGGTTTGTACATATGCTTCTTTGTTCCCAAGAATATGATTGTCTGAATGATGTTTTTGAACATACATTGATGGGGTCTTTGGTTGGGGTGTCTCCATTCTCTCTTCTTCCTCTAAATCCTCTTGTTCCCGGTATTCTTTCATTCCATCATCTTGTAGATCATTTATGATTAAATCATTGTAGTGTTGATGTCTCACTGGATGAAGAGGTCCCTCGTCTACTTTTACATCTATGCTCTCAATTATTTTATGGAGTATTTTGTTGTAGCACTTGTATCCTTTACTTCTAGAGGAGTATTATAACAAGATACCTTCATCAGCTCTAGAATCAAACCTACCTAAGTTGTCTTCATTTCGTTTGATGTAGCATTTACTTCCAAATATTTTGAAGTGTTTTATTGATGTAGGTCTGCCATGCCATAGCTCATAAGGTGTTTTATCATTGTTTACACGTATGTGCGTTTTATTGAGAATGTTAACAACAGTTTGAACAACTTCTCCCCAAAACGTTTTGGGTACTTCTAATTCATCAAACATGGCCCTGGTCATTTCTTGAACTGTTTTATTCATCCTTTCTACTACTCCATTATGTTGAGAGGTTATGGCAATAGAAAATTGTCTCTTGATCCCATGATTTTCACAATAATTGTTGAATTCATCAGATGTGAATTCTCCTCCTCTATCTAATCTTAGGCACTTTATTTTTAAGTCCATTTCATTTTCAACCTGTGCTTTGGAAAATTTAAATTTTTCAAAAGCCTCAGATTTATGCTTCAAAAATCCTACCCAATTCATTATGGTATAGTCATCAATTAACAAAATGAAATATCTTTTACCTCTAGGTGATTGTACTAGTGGGGCCACAAAGATCTATATGAATCAACTCAAGAGGTCAATTGGTGGAGTGTTCTCTTGCCTTGAATTGAACTCTTGATTGCTTTCCAAATTGACACGACTTGCATACAATATTCTCAAGTTTGGAAATTTTAGGCATATTTCGTACAACATTTTTTCTTCCCAACTTAATAGGATGATCAGAACTATGATGACCTAGCCTTTTGTGCCAAAGCCAACTCTCATCACATTTACCAATACAACATTTTTCTTTGCCTTCTTCTAGAACATACACATTCTCTGAAGTTCTAACTGCCTCTACAACAATCTTCATTGTATTTGCATCCATTACTTTAAAACCTTTTGAATGAAAGAAAACAGTGTTTCATTGGTCACACATTTGACTTACACTCAACGAATTATGTTTTAGATTGTCTACATACAACAAAATTTTTTCTTTGATATTTCCCTTCTTATCTTCATCTAGTACAACAATTCATTTTCCTCTAATTCTAGCTGGAGCATTGTTGCCAAAGGTAGCATTACCACATTTTGCTGCAGTTAGGAATTCAAATTTACTCGTATTTTGTCATATGCTTGGAGCAGTCACTCTCAATATACCATTGATTTTTCGCATATAGAGTCAATCCCCAATTTTCTTGGTTTTTATTTTTCTTCCTCTAAACCTTGGTAAAATCTTCTTGTCTATCTTGTTTATGAATAGACAACATCTTGCTTCTGCATTCACTTGCCTTGTGTCCAAAATTGTTGCATATATGGCATTCGAGGTCATTTAGTAGAGGAAATAAGGCATTATTGAAGGAATTTTGATACATAGCCATTTGAGGTTTATTGAATCTCATTCCTAAATTTATGTTATGTTTAAAAGTCTAACAACTCACAACCTTATGTTGAAAGTTGTCACAAGAGAAACAATATCCATAGAAAAAAATTGGATGCCTTGGAATGAAAAAACTTACTTATAGGAATTGTTCTTTGTCTACCAACTCGATAGCATTCAAAGATGTATTGCTTCCTTGCTTCATATTAGGGTTGGTCCATTTTTTACTGCTTCTTCTTGTTATCTTTCGACTTGTTAAGTTGACCCTTGAGAGCATTTGTATAACTTGTAGGTTTCTCACTACTTGACTTGTTGGTGTTTGATTCTCCTTTGACAATTTTCAAACTTTCCTTATATTCTAGCCCGGTCTTGTCATCTAGTGATCTCTGATTGTTGAGAATGTTATCTAGAGTTTCAGATCTTTTTTTGAATTTCATTTGAGTCTTGGATTTCTCTAGATCCCTTCTTAAGGCAACTATTTTTGCTTCTAATTTCTCAGATATGTTCTCTTTTTCTTTTATCTGATTTATAAATATTTATTCCCTTCTTTTGTCTTCTTTTAGCTGGATTTTTAAGATGACTATATCTTTGTTGATCTCTGTCTTTTTCTTTATAAAGTTGTAACTGTTCTTTTCTTGTTCTCCTTCCATGTCTACTACAACGTCACACTTTTTTGTCTATTTTTTCTTGATCATATTTGTGTTGTTCCAAATCCATGAGATGTTTTTCATCTAGAGTTGTCTATGGCCCATATTCTTCTTCAATTTCTGAAGAGTTGTTGCTATCTTCTTTTGAATAAAAAATGTTCCTTTTATAAGACTTTCTCCCTAGATTTATCCTTGCCTTTTCTTTCTTTTTAATTGGTGTTTTTTTGTTTGAAATAACATTTAGATGCAAAATGACAGTTACATTGTGGACAAGTGTTGACGAAATCAAAGTCTAGTTATTTATATGTGGACAAACTTATGTTCAGGACATTTTGACTAACTCAAACAGACCAAATCTTTCTTGTTTTACCAAATCATTCATTGTCGCAGTCATTCACATTATGGTTCACAAAGCATCTACTGCACATATAGAATAAGGGCGCAAGACATGGATCACAAGTCTTCAACCTGTCTCACTTTCCTTGCAGCGTACTTACCCAGTCGCCCCACCAGATTATGAGCTCGCCCTAGTGACTCCAAATTTTCACTCGTCACTTTTCTCAAGGCACTCTGCAATCTTTGAACATCTGTCGTCGTGTTGATTCATTCTGCAATCACGGACAAGGGAATTTGTCGCAATATCTACAATCGCGGATAAGGGAATTCGTCACAGTCTCCTTTACTTCTGAAATGAGTCGTAGGTCATCCTCATGTTGTGCTCCTGGCAGACTCAATCACTTCTGTGATTTCTTTTGCATTGTTGATCCCTTCTTCCTTCAATCCTTTTGCGCACTTGCACTGCCTGCGCCAACTTTGTGCTATACTGTCTGTGTGCCATGTTGACATCAATGACAACATTTTCTCAACAAAATTTTCATGCTCTATTGAATGACTCCATGCCCAACGGATTAGGCCTCTAATCTGAGAGGCTTACAACCTTTATTCCAATCTGCTGTTATTTTTATCCTCAACCCTGCCTATCTAGTTTATCCTATTATTTTTGTCTTTGAGGGAGCCCCCTCAGGTCCAAGGGCCAACTTCGATCTAAAGTTGGTTCAAAAATGTATTGGCATGGTTTCTAAATAGCTGGAAACCATCTCAAGTTACAATAGTTGGGTTAACAGGATTTGGTCAAGGAAGTATATCTCTATTGGTCATGGTGATGGAGCTAAGAGATGTTGATTGTGGGATCCTACTGTCCACAAATCATCAATAGTAGAGATATGAGAAGTTGTTCAGGATCACAAAGGGGGATTTGTTTGCAAACTTGAGGAATCATTGTATGGCCTAAGATAATCAGGCAGTGGTACAAGACGTTTGATTCCTTCATGGTGAGCTAAGTTTCTAAAGAAGTGAGTATATGATCATTATGTTTATGACATATTCATTATCTTGATGTTATGTTGATGATATGCTTATTGCAAACAAAGCATGGTTGAGATCAGCAAGTTAAAGGCTCAATTGGCTAAGGCTTTTGATGAAGTATTTAAAAGCAACAAAACAAATCTTGGGCATAGAAGTACATAGAGATGGAAAAATGGTAAGTTCTGGTTGTCAGTGATGAGGTTCAATATTAACTTTGTGAAACCGGTAAATCTCTCTTTAAATTTCCATTGTCAACTTTCTTCAAGTGTATGCCCTAGTAGTAAAGAAGAAATGATTATATGTCTCATGTACCTTATGAAAATGCAGTGGGAAGGTTGATGATTGCGATGAAATGTCCAAGTATTTCACATGCAATTGGTGTTGTTAGTGGGTACACGAGTATCACCTACATTGGATGCAATGATTTAGTATGTGGTTATAATGATTCAAGAGATTGGACAAGAGATCTACCTCATGTTCATGTTACTAATAGAGGTGGAGTGGTCCAAACTGGAGCGAATTGTGCACACATATTCATGCAACTAGTTTCATTGGAAAAGTTGTTGTGGTGTTTGGCTTCTCTTGGCTTGCAGGAAGGTGATGTTTGATTCGTTGGACAAGGTATCAGGAAATTGTTGTTAAGGTGGAGATTGTTGGGTTGTGACAACACATACATGTCACTTACATTCATAGCTTGTTCCTCAAGGGTTTGGCCTTCCATATACATGGAATATTTATGTTTAAATGTACAAGTTAATGAGGTGCTTCTACTAGAATTGTAAACTCATTTCTTCATTGTTGATTGAGCATTAATGAGATATCGTTGCCCCATATTAATCTCTATTGTCTGGTGTTTTATATTTATCTAATTTTATCTTTGTTCATGAATTCTATTGTAGACATGAAATCCAACAAATAGAGTGCAACATTTTTTTTAATTCTACGTTAACTTTTATACCAATAACGTGCAACTACTAAATAGATAAAGATTGCACCTTATTTCTTGGGAAATGCATTTCATTGACATTTTATCTAAATATTTGTAGCAATATATGATACTATTGGTTAGTACATTTGTACCCATATATGCTACTATTAGCTAATGCTATATAGACTTGTTTGTTTAGATTTGCTGAGGTAAAGTAGGAATTTGCTTGTGTTGTGTTCACAGCATTTCAAACTTCAAACTTATTCAATAGTGCATCTTTTTCAAATTATACGATGCCTCACACTCACTTTGCAACTCAAAATATGCCGTCATAGGATCTCAGGGTGTTGCAATGAAATAAATAGATAATTTCATTTTCAATCTTCACAATCCTACATGCTTTCACCGAATTTCGTTTAATGCTACTTCAGTTTACTTCATACTATCCTAGTATCTCCGTGATTATCTATCCTTTTGCCTCTCAAGCACAGCAAGGATCTTTTCATACCTGTGCACTATTTGACCATTAGAAAACATCGTATATTTGTGAAAGACCATTTTCTTTGAACTTAAAAATTGCACATTCGTTCACAAGCGTGTTTCTTAAAATTCTGCAATGTTTTTATATTGCATGTGAAAACCCAGTACATGATGTCATCTTCATATAATTCAGACGCTGCTTTACCCTACTCTACCAATTTTTTTACAAACCAGCTCATGTTCCTCTCTCTACCTAGCTGTTTGATTGTTGTTTTCTTCTACATGAGAATGTAATTAATTAGGTAAAAACTCTAAGACTCTGCCATTCAATAATTTATGTTTTTTAGTATGTAAGTTTTATTAGGTTAAAAACTCTAGACTCTGCCACTCAATAATTTATGTTTTTTTAATTAAGTTTTCACAATTGATCGATCAAAGTATGCAAATCATACTAATGTGCATCTTATGGAGATTTAACTGTATCTGAGTTTTTCAAACCTTGTGTCTTCTTTTATATAAACTAAATATGAAATTTTAATCCCAAATCTTGCAGACTACGATCACAACGATCATTAATATAGATCCATTCTAACAGCAAATATTGGTAAAGGTGGAAACTTCAATGTAATTAAATGTGGTTAAGTAATAATATAATAATGTGCAAGGCAAAGCATTTTGATGTCTCTATGTTAGTGTAAATTGCCCGGTAAATGTCTAGTTTCATCTGCTAATTCATTTGTAAATTAGTCCTCCAACTACGCGCCTGTACATTGCATTATCTGCCTATGTAGACGTGTACATTGCATCATCTTCCTATGTAAAAGGGTCGATGACAGCGATCGATTGAGAACACAGATTGATCCCAGCAAAACAATATTCATGAACACACCTTCACAAAACATTCGATGCCAAAACATTTGAGATTATACATTAACAGATTGGGAAAGTAGAACGTTCATTAAGAACTGTCATTGTGTGAAATACATGAGATATTTATACATTGAAATAAATATCTGCCTTATATAATGAACACAAGGCAAGGCACGGTATGACGGTCAACAGTACAGAAAGCAGCCGATACTTTAGCAATCGGCTCCATCCATGTAAAAGGAAGCACCGTGAGGATTGAGGCTATCCATGACCACAAATTGCATATCTTCTGAAGGTTTCCAATGGCGCTTTCGCTGGTTTATGAACCAATTATTTATTTGCTTCTGATCCAGACCGGTACTTTCAGCCAAAGAGACCTTGTCCGTTTCCTACAGAAGGAAGAAAAGATGATGTGTTTGTTATATCTTTTGGATGACAATTATAATTCACAATCTTAATCTATTTATTATACAAAGAACAGGGGTATGAGCACCAATCAGCTGACATACCGAAGGATATGGCCACTTGTAATGTACATTCCACCACTCAAGCAACTTCTGCCTTGCCTCCTTGGGGAGTTTTCCTTTCTTTTTCTTCTTGAGAAATTCTTGCTTGAGACTGCTGAAGTATCCACTGTACTTACGGAGGAGTTGATCTTTCAATTCCCTGTCTTCTGCACGCGGATCAACTTCGTGAACTTCGATTTCCCCACAGCTGAACTCCTCTTCCGAGGATCCACCTCCATCTTCTCTTTCGTCGCAGTAGCCTGTTGATAAATTTCAACACATCACCTGTTATTTTAAAATCTATCCACGGTGTACATGCAGAACGAAACTCAACAAATATATTTATGTGAAAGGAAATTTGGATATTAGAAATCTGCCTTGAATACAACCACACTCCAAAACGGCCCGTACAATGTGACATAGAATGTACGCCTGCAAACTGTATTGAAATGGTATTCAATCGTATTAATGGAAATAGAAACTTCCAGGAGGGAATCCAAACATTTTCGTTTATACTTGAAATTTAAAAATTCATTCATTTCCAAGAAGTCCAAACACTTTCCCGTTACACAAATAAAAAAGCGTTAAAAAAAAAAAAAAAATGGCTCTCATCCCATGTTAAGACGAATGGAGAGAAATACTGATAATGTGGACTTATTCTCAATGAATCACATATCAAGACAAGTGCACGCAATAAACTATAATAATAATAATAATCTATTTTTAAGGTCACGGCCAAGCCAGCACACCAAATTGCACACCAAATTGGTGTATGAGACTTCCTTGTTTGTGGGACAAGAGACCCCCTCCCCCAGGGAAGGTATCGAAGGTATACATACCCTACCCCCATCTGGATTTGAACCTGTGACCTCTTAAGAGGAAACACACGTTCTTAATCATTAGGCCCACTCAAACTGTATAAATAAACCTTACTAAAAATTTATTAATCATCTTACATTGCCAAATATTTTTTCTTGCCAAAAGAGTCCAATCTAGGATTTCTCACATTCTGAACTCACTTTGTATTACTTCAATGGCAATGTTTCAGAGATTCAACTGCACAATTTTATTTTGTGCACTGGTGAAATGTACACTTTTTGCTGCAAGTAAAATAAATACGTTTTGTCCAAATCATTGTGTTGTGTAATATTTAGATACGCGTGTGCTGTTAGGAGTGAGGTGTAGATACCACAAAGCTAGGTTGCAATACTTCAGACACCACAACCATATATTGTGAGTCTTTAGTTGTAAAAAAACCAATATATTCTTCAAAAGCCAATTCAATAATAAAAAATTATTCAATACACATGAAGCATAGTGATGAAGGAGAAGGAAACTTTGTATCATATGACAACAAAATTAAATCTACCAAAAATTTTGTCACCAACTCTGAAATCTTCATGCCCTTTATTGTTCTATTTCTATGTGTGAAGCATCTCTTGTATTCTTCACATTTTCATCTTTATCTTTTTCGTCCCTTTCTT
>JZKD02S1340980.1:0-11680 GCA_000966675.3 Picea glauca
CCTGAACACATCTTCAAAATTTTCCAAGACTGCATAATATTCCAAATTTGGAACCTTATCTCTAGGTGTCTCTTCTATATGTGTTGCAAATATTTGACACCCTTTTTTGTAACATTTCTTCAGCTGCAATGCTGAAATTTCTTGGATGGTTACTACCTTATAAATTCCATGCACCTTCCTTAGGGGTCCCTTCCTCATCCAAGCAAGTAAAGGCCTTGTTATGACAATCTAGGATGTCATGATGTTGGTCCAACCATTCCATCCCAATTAGACAGTCATAGGACTCTAAAGGCAAGATGTTCAAATCTACCCTAGTGTCCAGTCCATTAATGTCCATAAGACATGACTTAACCACCTCATTATCTTTTATTTTGGCTCTTATAGCGAGCTGCACCAACCAAGATTTCCCATGCTTTCTTATTAGAAAATGCAAACTTTCCACCATATTAGGATCTTATAACTATGACTAGCTCCTGAATCAATTAAAATAGAAATGGTTTGGTTGTTGATCATACCTTCCACTTCAATCATATGTGATTGATACTCTTCTTGCTTGTTGTCTAGCACTGCATAGATCCATGGTACATTTATGCCCATGTCCTCCACTATTTCAGCTTGTTGTACATTGTGAACAATTCTCACTTTTTCACCTCTGTGAGGACAATCTCTGAACATGTGATCTCCTTTACAACCCCAACATTGAATAGGTGGTTTCCTTGGCCTTTGACCCCCTGTTTCAATCGCTCTGGGATCTCTAGGATTTTTTTGTCCCTGTGGATTATTTCTGAAGAATGGTGGCTTAGATCCCTTCTTCCTCTAATCCACCTTGAATTTATTTTTGTCTTCCCAATCTTTTTGGAAAGTTGGCCTTTCTTTCTGCTAATCATATATGCATTTAGATTTCCTTATGGTCTCATCCAATGTCTTGGGATCATCATATTTTATTTTGTCACTGATGAAGGATGGCAATCCACTCAAATACCTTTGAATCTTAACTATCTCATCCTTGATAAAAGATACATACTTCAGCAATTCGAGAAACTTTCTTTCGTATTCATCTATTGTCATACTCCCAAGCTTGAGTTCAAATAACTCTTTCATTTTCTTGTCATAGTATCTCTTAGTCAAGTATTTCTTCTCAAAATACTTCTTGAATTCCTTCCAAGTAACACTTTTCTCTTTAATGTGTTGCACCTGCACAAGCTGATCCCACCACATGGATGCCTTTCCCTTGAGTTGATAGATAGCAATTCTACCTTCTGCATGAGAAGAATAATTATTAAATTGAAAATAATTTCTCATGCCCAACAACCATGTCTCTACATATTCATCCTTCTTGTGCTCACCATCAAATGTAGGAGGTTTGATTTTGTTCATTTCTCCTTGTAGCTCATCCACCCCAGACCCCTTATGCTTCTTGATAGGGGATGGACTCGATATGTTGTTTGCTCTCTTATTGGAATTCATCGGGGAGTGGTGGTGATGTCTGCTAACACTTATGGTTCTTTTTTTCTTATCAGGAGACATGTGACTTCCAGATTTTCTTAAGCCACTCTCCTTGTCCAATTTCTTTTCTATTTGGTTCAAGCTCTGCATTAACTTCATGTTGAAGTCATCTTGTTTCTCCTTGGCTTTCATAAGCCTTTAATTGTCAGCTTTATGAATTTGGACATCCTTCTGCAAATTTTTAATGGTCTCTTCCATAATCATGTTTTCATTCCTTTCATCTCCATGTCCATTGGAGTTTGTTCCTTCAATGCCCAAATGGACATCCATCCCTCTAATCTCATCCTCATGATTGTAAGTCCCTTTTTCCTCTTCCACTACTCTGGACTCTATGTTGATATTGAACTGATCTAATTGTTGTTTACTTTGCAAAATGTACATCCAACAAAACTTTGTCAAGCTAATTGTTTCAACAATTTCATGAAAATATGAACCATTCTGGTTCAATAATATATATCAGATTTATTTCTTCTAATTTTCTGGAAAATGGAATTCCTCAATCAAATTTTTGGGTGGATATTTAGATTCCACTATCCAATACCTTTCCAACACTTTCTCCCATGCTCAATTCTTAGTCTCGAGCAAAACGTTATGGCTATTTAAAAAAATTCCCATTAATTTTTCTGTTCATTTTTCAACTTGGCGCAACTCTGCGCTGTAAATATGCATTTTTGCACCTACTCCCTTAGATTTTTTGTAGGATATAAATTGGGTTTCCTCATATAGATATTATGGACATTCTGTCTCATTTCACCTCATTATGGGTTTTGGGCTGCTAATTACAGCCTACTGAAATTCCAGACCAAAATACCATATTGTAACTGATATGCTATAGGTACCTTCTTTTCCATATTAAACACTTTTAACATGCCCAGAAATTTAATTGAAATTTGGGACTATCTTCTATGTCTCAATATATTTCCATTGACTTCTCTAACACCTCAATCTGATTTCGGAGCAGAAAGTTATGGCTCTTTGAAGTTAGTTGGGTCTCAAAATTTACCCTTCACTGTTTGTGTTGTAACTTTATCATAAAATATCCATTTGACGAACAATTTACACCATTAGAAAGATCTCTCTGAGCTCTTTTATTTGAGATTCCTAAAAATTCTCTTAAGGGCCTCAAAAATGTGCTGCAAAAAGATGGCGTTAAAATGATATAAAACATCACAGAAAATCATTGGTTTTCTGTTGTTGTTCACCCTTCAAACGACTTCGCGTGCACAAATTTCAACCTGTACAATGATATTTACCATGCGCAACAACATCACAAGGTAAATTGTGCTTCGCACACCTATAACCACTGTGCATCACTTCTCTGTTGCGACAATAACTGCGCACTACTTTTGTATCGCGCGCCAATATTCACCGCGCACAGTTTTGGTTCTTGCACTATTACCTATTGCGCATAGTTTTTGTATCGCACGATGATATTTTGTGCACATTGTACTCTACGCGTTGCACCATGCCAAAGTTTAGTACGTCTCCATCATGCACCAAAACTCTGTGCGCACCACTAACTAAACTATTGCGCGACAACATATACCCACATTGCGCGCGCACCAACAAAACTCCTCTACGCTTTGCCAAAAATGTGCACACCACACGCGTCATTATTATGTATGTGCACACCATGCAATGCTATATTTATCACGTGGTTCTGTACACCAACATTTTTTCGTGCGGCACTGAAATTTAGCGCGCACATCTGCACACTAACATTTTTCCGCGTAGCACCAAAATTTAGTGCACGCACCTGCACACTAACATTTTTCCACGCACTACTGAATTTTTACCTATCACAAGCTTTTCACTGCGCATCATGTATTTTTAGTGCACCCTCCTCCGCACACTCATTTTTATGTGCATCATTCCTTGTGAATTCCGCTGCAGAAATTGGGTCTTTTGCTTAATGTTTTCCCCAATTTACCATAGACGTTTTGCAACTATGAAATTCATTCAATTTCACCCCGATAACACCAGTTCAACTTATGCAACAACAAATCATTGTAGGTTGACATTTCTGGAACAAATTTATCCAAAATCAAGTCACGAATTGAGAATTTTAATTACTAATTTCACTCCAACTGTTATGGCTTCTCTGTAACTTCAAATTCGACCCATTCAAGATATGATTTTGCTAGAACATATATTAAATCGGGAATATCTCATCACTTGGCCGAATTTCTCCATTTCCTCGTGAATTTAACAACAGAAATTGGGGATTTTCCCCAATTTCACCCAGTGGTTGTTACTTTTCACCATGGACTCTCTACAAACTGAAATTTGGCCACTTCGAAATAAATCCTTTGTCACATTTCTCTTCAACTCAACTTTCTTGACCCATCCAGGCTCAGTGTTGAAAACTGAAGCTTTGATACCATATTGTAACATCCTCGACCATCCATGTCGATCCACGCTACGCCAAAGAACTCTTTCGTTCTCTCTGTGGAACATACTGTAACATACCCAGTATCCAACTGAGCTATGCCACATAAATTTTTCGAACTTCATGCACTTAAAATATATACACATGGAACTCTTGTGGAAACATATATATATAACATAAACAGCCAAATACATCTGTAAATGCATGGATTCACATTGAAATAACAGTAAAAATATACATGCAACATATACAAGAAATACCCATAAAAATAAACACAATTATAACCGCACATATAATAACCCATAAAAATAAGCACATAAATAACAATGCAACATATAAATTTATCACACAATTGGCACTTATATTGGTAAGAATGTCACCAACTGCGTGCCCCTTCTCTGCCCAACATTCCCACATGCATGTCCCACCCCAGGAAGTGTGCCCCTTCTCTGCTCAACATTCCTTCGGCTACCCCACTTCCTTTATGGGCTTCAACAACAACTCAGACAGGAAGTCTCAGAACACTGTAGTTATAGTTCATCACCTTCAGGAAATCAATTCCCAGCAATTCTCTCACCAGAGAGAAATTGCTCATGGACCTGACAATCCGCCTCTTCAATATTGCACAAGCCTAACAACCCTCTTCTTCAGTCTATCTCCCAAGCTAACCAGTGACACGAATAGAAAAAATGGCTATGGATACAGGTTCAGGTACAGTCATTCATATACGAAATATAGTTCAATGGGTGTGTGCAGGCTCATGGATGATTGAATGGATGACTGAATGATGGAAGGAATGATGGAAAAGATGATAGGAAATGAAATAAGTCCCAACAATATGTATGCATGTCCCTAACTTGACACTTGTCATGTTGGGAGCTACTTTGGCCCACTTGTCCCCAACTTTGAAACTTAGGATAAAATAATTATCCATACTTTATGCTTTAAGAAATATTAATATAATATTCCTTTTTGGATTAATCTCCCTAGCTTAGCCACTTTCCTTAAATTTTATCCCTCCCTTTCCCTAACTAGTGGATTTTAGTCCCCCATCTCTTTTATTGTGGTCGGTCTGTGCGCAATGATGTATTTTATATTAATTATGAGACATATACAAAAATAGGCGCACTGGCCTTTAACATCTGGGCTCTCTGACCTAATCAAAACATAAGCATCCTAGCTTATAATAACTGGCTCACCAGCCTATAAAACACAACATATACACAAAAGGATCCCTAGCCTCAAAATCATGCGCACTCAAGTTGTTGCACACGGTATCCAGGAATGCGGACACTTCATCATTTTACTGTGAAGTACAAGCGCGCACTATGCCATGAAATGTGCATACAAAATGATATCAAACAAATCACCAGCTTAAGTACATTTGCATTTACATTTATAATTGGGTTCGGCCTAGGGATATTACACCAATGGACATATGATGGGTGGTGTTGCAGCAGTATTCCCTCAAGTGAAAGCATTTAACCCATGTCTTATGCTTCCCTACCACATAATTCCTGAGGTATCCTTCAACCCATTTTTTGACTATCTATGTTTGGCCATCTATCTAAGGGTGATAACTGGTACTATGTGTTAGGTTTGTACCTACTAACCTGAAGAGATCCTGCCAAAATGTGCTCATAAACCTGTTGTGCCTATCAGTCACTATGGTTTTGGGAAAACAATGCAATCTGGAAACTTCCCGGAAGAACAGGTCTGCAACTTGTGTTGCACTGTAATCTGTGGCAATGGAAAAAAGTGTGCAAACTTAGTCAACCTGTCCACTACCACAAAAATGTAGTCTTTTCCCTGAGCCTTCGGAAACCCTATGATAAAATCCATAGATATGATATCCCATTTGTGCTTCAAAATGGTAAGTGGTTGTAGTAATCATGTTGGGTGAGTGTGTTCATCTTTGTTGGCCTGGAAAGTGTTGCAGTCCTTGATGTGGCTCATTGTATCTTCTTTCAAACCCTTCCAAGCAAACCTCTCTCGAACATGTATGTATGTCTTGATGAACCCTTGATTCCCTACTATTGGTGAATCATGGCATGCTTGTAGCACCTTGGCCTTAAAGGTTGATTCGGGGACCAAAAAAAATTGACCCTTTTAGTATATGATATCATCCATGATCCTGAATATTTGATTTTGTACATGTCCATCCATCACTTCACATGCAAATTTGTTTTTTGAATATTCCACCAATAGGTGGGCCTTCCAATCCACTGAGATATCGGTCATGGCATAAACTGATGGTCTTCTGGATAAGACATCTGCTACCACATTATTCTTTCCTTTGTCAAATTCTATGTCAAAGTCATAAGCATGGATTTTTCTCACCCACTTTTGTTGCCTCTCATTCAAGTCCTTCTGATCTTGGAAGTATTTGAGGCTATTGTGATCTGTCCTCACAATGAATTTTTCCCCAACCAAATGTTGCCTGATTTTAGCTAATGCATGCATGATGGCTAGCATTTATTTGTCATCAGTGGTGTAGAGGAGCTCAGGACCTCTCAATTTTCATCTTTCGTAGACAATAGGATGTTTATTATGTATAAGCATTGTTCCAATGCCTTCCCCTGAGGCATCACACTCTACTGTGAAGGGTTGTGCGAAATTTGGTAGGGCCAATACTGGAAATGTACTCATCACTTTCTTCATTTTTTCAAAGGTTGACTATGCTTCTGGACTCCACTTGAATGCCCCCATTTTGGTTAAATCGGTCAGAGGTGCACAAAGTTGAGAGAAACCTTTGACAAACCTCCTGTAATAGCAACAGATGCCCAAAACCGCCTTCAACTTTGTGAGTGTCCTAGGTGTGGTCTCGTCAAGTATAGCTTGTATTTTTTCTTGGTGTACATGTACCCCCTTCACTCCAATGATGTGTTCTAGATAAAGGACCTTTGTCATTCCAAATTCACATTTGGATTCCTTAGCATTTAAGGATTGCTCTTCCATGATAGCCAAAATCTGCTCCACATGTTGAAGGTTTTCCTCCCAAGTTTTTCTATAGATCAATAAATCATCAAAGAAGACCAATAGGACTTCCTTAGTTTCTTGTTGAACAAATGATTCATGCAATACTGGAAGGTGGATGGCACATTAGTCATCCCAAAAGGAATGACCAAAAACAAAAAGGGGAAAAGGATGTGGCTATCCCTCAACAAAGGAACCCATAAATGAGACAATACGAGCCCGTGTATGTCATGAAACCCCATACCTAGAAATATAACCCCATACACATCACATTCACTACATAATTTAGAAAGGATTATCCTTGGGAACATCCCCTACTTGAGGAATTAGTTCACCCAATATGGCATTATGACACTCCTCCCATATCTAAATTTGGAAAATTTCATAGGGTCTTTGAGCACTTGTTTGATTTGAAAGGGTATATTTTATGCACATGTTTAGATCATTCTTGTATTAGATATGGATTATGTTGGAGCATACATGTTCGGGAGAATAGTGCAGCAAACGAGGCAGATTGGACCAAGAAGGAGAGCACGCCATATTTTGAGGAAAATCAACGCTCGTGGTGGGATTTGCGGAAATCTGGCACAGATGTGGACAAACCTAGCTATTGGGTTCATGTTTTGATTATTTTATTGCGATGATCAAATCATTTTTGCATCGATATTACATATGTTATGCTTCATGTTAGCCATTTTGAAAGATTATCAAAGCTCTATATATCAATTCACCATGAATTCGCACCGGGTATGTATAATTATCATTTTTGCAATGATTTTGTGATCAATTTATCTCAATTTGATGTTTATGAAGATCTAACGTTATGGTTTGCTTGCAACAGGTCGGAATTTTGATTTGATCCTCCATCTGGACCTTCATCCAGCACTATTATAGGAAGCAAACTTCAATCTTTATTTGTGAGAGAATAAAGTGGAATCAGAAAAATCTGGCACATGGGTTTTGTGCGTAATATTCTCAATTAGGTCTCAAGTAGGTTGTTTCCTAAAATTGTGGATGGATTGAGAGTAGTTTATGGTTTTTTATTTGGCATCTGGCACTTAGAGCATATAGGAGTTGGCGGTTAGCACATTAGCGGCCTTTGGTGGACGAACCGGTGATCTGGGTTTTGTGCCCCCTCGTGGCCTCCAGTTTCAGAACTTGACACACCTCGGATTGGGTAGTTGTAGTGATCATTGAGTGGCTCACAAAATTTCTAGAAGATGTTGTTGTTAGAATTCATTTAATGAGTTTACTATTTTTAGAGGAGGTCAACCCTTCCAATGGTCAACCTCTCAAGTTGTGTAATCACCTATAAATACTATTGCTTGTGACATGAACCAGGGGAGAATAATTTTTGTTGTTTAATACAGACATCATATCTGATTTTATTCCATACTCTGTTTTCATGATTAATGACAGTATTGCATTGATTTATCACTTGCGTTTCATGTTGGAGTGNATGTATTTTATATTAATTATGAGACATATACAAAAATAGGCGCACTGGCCTTTAACATCTAGGCTCTCTGACCTAATCAAAACATAAGCATCCTAGCTTATAATAACTGGCTCACCAGCCTATAAAACACAACATATACACAAAAGGCTCCCTAGCCTCAAAATCATGCGCACTCAAGTTGTTGCACACGGTATCCAGGAATGCAGACACTTCATCATTTTACTGTGAAGTACAAGCGTGCACTATGCCATGAAATGTGCATACAAAATGATATCAAACAAATCACCAGCTTAAGTACATTTGCATTTACATTTATAATTGGGTTCGGCCTAGGGATATTACACCAATGGACATATGATGGGTGGTGTTGTAGCAGTATTCCCCCAAGTGAAAGCATTTAACCCATGTCTTATGCTTCCCTGCCACATAATTCCTGAGGTATCCTTCAACCCATTTTTTGACTATCTATGTTTGGCCATCTATCTAAGGGTGATAACTGGTACTATGTGTTAGGTTTGTACCTACTAACCTGAAGAGCTCCTGCCAAAATGTGCTCATAAACCTGTTGTGCCTATCAGTCACTATGGTTTTGGGAAAACAATGCAATCTGAAAACTTCCCGGAAGAACAGGTCTGCAACTTGTGTTGCACTGTAATCTGTGGCAATGGAAAAAAGTGTGCAAACTTAGTCAACCTGTCCACTACCACAAAAATGTAGTGTTTTCCCTGAGCCTTCGGAAACCCTATGATAAAATCCATAGATATGATATCCCATTTGTGCTTCAAAATGGGAAGTGGTTGTAGTAATCATGTTGGGTGAGTGTGTTCATCTTTGTTGGCCTAGAAAGTGTTGCAGTCCTTGATGTGGCTCATTGTATCTTCTTTCAAACCCTTCCAAGCAAACCTCTCTCGAACATGTATGTATGTCTTGATGAACCCTTGATTCCCTACTATTGGTGAATCATGGCATGCTTGTAGCACCTTGGCCTTAAAGGTTGATTCGGGGACCAAAAAAAATTGACCCTTTTAGTATATGATATCATCCATGATCCTGAATATTTGATTTTGTACATGTCCATCCATCACTTCACATGCAAATTTGTTTTTTGAATATTCCACCAATAGGTGGGCCTTCCAATCCACTGAGATATCGGTCATGGCATAAACTGATGGTCTTCTGGATAAGACATCTGCTACCACATTATTCTTTCCTTTGTCAAATTCTATGTCAAAGTCATAAGCATGGATTTTTCTCACCCACTTTTGTTGCCTCTCATTCAAGTCCTTCTGATCTTGGAAGTATTTGAGGCTATTGTGATCTGTCCTCACAATGAATTTTTCCCCAACCAAATGTTGCCTGATTTTAGCTAATGCATGCATGATGGCTAGCATTTATTTGTCATCAGTGGTGTAGAGGAGCTCAGGACCTCTCAATTTTCATCTTTCGTAGACAATAGGATGTTTATTATGTATAAGCATTGTTCCAATGCCTTCCCCTGAGGCATCACACTCTACTGTGAAGGGTTGTGCGAAATTTGGTAGGGCCAATACTGGAAATGTACTCATCACTTTCTTCATTTTTTCAAAGGTTGACTATGCTTCTGGACTCCACTTGAATGCCCCCATTTTGGTTAAATCGGTCAGAGGTGCACAAAGTTGAGAGAAACCTTTGACAAACCTCCTGTAATAGCAACAGATGCCCAAAACCGCCTTCAACTTTGTGAGTGTCCTAGGTGTGGTCTCGTCAAGTATAGCTTGTATTTTTTCTTGGTGTACATGTACCCCCTTCACTCCAATGATGTGTTCTAGATAAAGGACCTTTGTCATTCCAAATTCACATTTGGATTCCTTAGCATTTAAGGATTGCTCTTCCATGATAGCCAAAATCTGCTCCACATGTTGAAGGTTTTCCTCCCAAGTTTTTCTATAGATCAATAAATCATCAAAGAAGACCAATAGGACTTCCTTAGTTTCTTGTTGAACAAATGATTCATGCAATACTGGAAGGTGGATGGCACATTAGTCATCCCAAAAGGAATGACCAAAAACAAAAAGGGGAAAAGGATGTGGCTATCCCTCAACAAAGGAACCCATAAATGAGACAATACGAGCCCGTGTATGTCATGAAACCCCATACCTAGAAATATAACCCCATACACATCACATTCACTACATAATTTAGAAAGGATTATCCTTGGGAACATCCCCTACTTGAGGAATTAGTTCACCCAATATGGCATTATGACACTCCTCCCATATCTAAATTTGGAAAATTTCATAGGGTCTTTGAGCACTTGTTTGATTTGAAAGGGTATATTTTATGCACATGTTTAGATCATTCTTGTATTAGATATGGATTATGTTGGAGCATACATGTTCGGGAGAATAGTGCAGCAAACGAGGCAGATTGGACCAAGAAGGAGAGCACGCCATATTTTGAGGAAAATCAACGCTCGTGGTGGGATTTGCGGAAATCTGGCACAGATGTGGACAAACCTAGCTATTGGGTTCATGTTTTGATTATTTTATTGCGATGATCAAATCATTTTTGCATCGATATTACATATGTTATGCTTCATGTTAGCCATTTTGAAAGATTATCAAAGCTCTATATATCAATTCACCATGAATTCGCACCGGGTATGTATAATTATCATTTTTGCAATGATTTTGTGATCAATTTATCTCAATTTGATGTTTATGAAGATCTAACGTTATGGTTTGCTTGCAACAGGTCGGAATTTTGATTTGATCCTCCATCTGGACCTTCATCCAGCACTATTATAGGAAGCAAACTTCAATCTTTATTTGTGAGAGAATAAAGTGGAATCAGAAAAATCTGGCACATGGGTTTTGTGCGTAATATTCTCAATTAGGTCTCAAGTAGGTTGTTTCCTAAAATTGTGGATGGATTGAGAGTAGTTTATGGTTTTTTATTTGGCATCTGGCACTTAGAGCATATAGGAGTTGGCGGTTAGCACATTAGCGGCCTTTGGTGGACGAACCGGTGATCTGGGTTTTGTGCCCCCTCGTGGCCTCCAGTTTCAGAACTTGACACACCTCGGATTGGGTAGTTGTAGTGATCATTGAGTGGCTCACAAAATTTCTAGAAGATGTTGTTGTTAGAATTCATTTAATGAGTTTACTATTTTTAGAGGAGGTCAACCCTTCCAATGGTCAACCTCTCAAGTTGTGTAATCACCTATAAATACTATTGCTTGTGACATGAACCAGGGGAGAATAATTTTTGTTGTTTAATACAGACATCATATCTGATTTTATTCCATACTCTGTTTTCATGATTAATGACAGTATTGCATTGATTTATCACTTGCGTTTCATGTTGGAGTG
>JZKD02S1340991.1:0-11680 GCA_000966675.3 Picea glauca
ATAGAAGATTAACCCTGGGAGTTAACCTAACTCAACAGAGAATTAGAAGAAAAAGTATAAGTAAGAGGCTAGGGTGCACCTATTACTCATTCTGGTTTTGGATTAGCATTTTCTAGTGCTCTTGAGCATTCAGTTTGGGGGTTTTGTTGTACAAACCCTTGGGAGAAACTCAATGGTGAAATATCCACTCACCTTGTTGCACAACTTGGTCTCAGGGATGAAAGACTCCTCCACACCATTCTAGTCTCAGGGTCAATTTATCGAGGGAGGTTCGATCCAGCTTATCCTGAGGGCCTAGGGCCATTCTGACAGTTGGGTTTTGTTTGCAGGGGCAGGATCATCAGTTTGAGGGATTTTCTGGAGGGTTATCATCATTCTACATTTGTCTGCAGATTGGGACATCTTGGAGCCATAGGGGACGTCCTGTAATTCAATAAAACATAGATCTAGGGAGATTTTCTTGAGATATGAGTCCGAAACTTATCCCACGGGATTCTCATAGCCCGATCTATAATATTGGAGAGTTTTAGAGCATTTGGAGGCCTCCTTCATCAGGGCCGAACCCGCTAGGGTTTCAGTCATCTAGTGGGGCACCACATTCAGTGGGAAATTCAGATCTACGGAGATTGAGAGGGAGCTTGGAGATTCAGGCACCTGGGTTATTCTTACCATCGCTCGATCTATGTTCTTGGAGAGTTTCAGAGCATTTGGAGGCCAACTTCATCAGGGCCGAACCAGCTAGGGTTTCAGTCATCCAGTGGGGCACCCCATTCAGTGGGAAATTCAGATCTACAGAGATTGAGAGGGATCTTGGAGATTCAGGCACCTGGGTTATCCTTACCATCAACCGATCTATCAATTGGCATATTTCTTAGGGTGATTGGAAAATTTTGGCAATAGGGCCGAGTTATTGAGGGTTTCAGCCTTCTATTGGAGCGTGGCATTCTTCAGCTGGAGAGTTTGGAATTCAGATCTGCTTGTATTGATCTTCATTTCTTATTCAGCCTTTGGAGGCATTATTTTGTATTAGTGATAGCATTTTGTAGCAGCTCATATCTATTGCTTGTACGACCATCTGAGGTTTATGCCAGATTGGCCATCTATTGTATTGATCTTACATTGCTCATAATAAAAAGGTCAGATCTTTGCNTCTTGAATATATTGTGATCTCCATGTGTTGATGAATCTTGTATGCACTTAATAACTCAATAAATTAGTAGTAGTTAGTGATTCCAAGAAAGAGTTTGGCTTGGGATCATTACAGTCACCCAGTGGCTTATGCTACTTCGTAAAGTGACAAGTGTCAAGTTTAATGCATGCAATATATATTGTTGGCCTTAGTGTATTTTGGGGATTTTTTGGGGGGAAATGATTCATTATTCACTCTCTCATGTGCAGAAGGGGTCGATCGAGGAAGAGGATGATTATTAACTTATATGCAAAGATAATCCTATAAAGAGTTGCGAGGCTATAATTAGATTTACTATCAAAGCGACGAGTTTTCATGCCTGTGAGCAGTCTATCTGGGTGATATTTTTGCTGAGAATTGCTCCCTAGTGCATTGGGCATTAGTCGTTGGGCTCATAGAATTCATGTATGGCCTATTGTTGGTAAGAAGGGAAGGGAAGTGGGGCATCCGAGGGACTGTTGAGTAGAGAAGGGGCACGCTTGCTTGGGTGTGACATGTGCGTGGGGAATGAAGGACTATAGGCTAGTTGCTGCAGCGAGCACCTTGTACCGATCAATTATGTTGAGAATCAGACCTTAGCTTGTCTCTAGGAACCCTTTACCCTTGGTGGAGTTAAGCCCCAACTTGGGGGTGACTTGTTGCTAAAAGCTTATGAGCAACAAAGTCTATGGAGGGGAGGAACATTTGAGTTATGCTCATAGTTGGTGATTTTCATAAAATATAAGTGTTCTTATGTGCTTGTCTCTTTTATTGTGTGCTTTTTTATCTATGATTGATATGGGTTAATTCTTATATGTTGTCGCATATATGTAATTATTGTTATTATGTTTAATGTTGTTTTCACATGTAAGGATGGTGCTTATAGCATGTATTTGTAGTTGTGCATGAGTATGCCAGTTGATGATACTCTTTCATGTTAAGTTAACCTTGTGAATTTGGTTATGAGTTTTCAAGAAGAGGTTGAATAACCATGAGCGTAGAGAACACTCTATGTGCATCAGAGGCTAGAGTTACTTGTGCACATAGGGAAGCAGTTAGCATGCACAAGTAGGACATATTTGATAATGATGTCAGAATCAGTGATTTTGGACAGTTGTTTATAGTTACTTTTTTTGCTTAAAGTTGTGTTGAAAGAAGAAATTTAGTGTGGTGCAACTCATTTTTCAAATTTGAGTGCACTACTTCAAGTGATACTGTGTTGACTAGAGATTAGTAAAGAATCTACGCAGTGGATTTTATAATATCATTGCTCATTAGTATGTTGGGGATGATACAATTTGGTTAATTTAGAGCTACAGAAGTTGAGGTTGTGTGACATGGCCCAACCTGGGGTGGCTAGGGACGTTACAACCCACAAATCGGAATGCTCCTTGCAAGGAATCATCACAAGAGGCTCCTCCCTCACATCATGGGTGCCACTCACACCCTCATGTGTCACGACTACCAAAACATATGGAGTTTCTATTGTAAGTGATGGAAATCATGTCAAAATCAACTGGTAACAAATCTCCCCAACCTCCCTTTCTTTGTCTTGAGCGAAATTGAGAGCAAGGTCCCTATCCATGAACAACCACAAATAATATGTTTTCATCTACTCTAGTGATTCTTTGATTATGTGCAATTGAGCACTAGAGAATCCACATGTAACTCCTTGTATTCTCTCCTCCATCTAGGTTTTCCAAGTAATATCTTCAATGAACTTATGAGCACCATTTACACTTGTCAACACTTGTACAATTTGCTCCTCTGTAACCAACAATTGGTCCTCCAGATCACACAATACTAAGGGAATTTTTTCACTTTCATCAACTTGGTGTGGGTTGTCACACAAGGGATTTTCTAAGTTACTTTCATATGAAATAATGTTATCCCCATCAACACCAACTAACTCACTAGATGATACCATGCAATGATGGGACTCATGTGGATTATCATGCAATGATGGGAATCATGTGGACTATCATCCTCATATACAATTTTTGATTTGCTTTCATCCACCAAATAAACCCTTCTTTGTCCTCCTCCACACACATCTCCTGAGAAGAAATATCAATATCCCATGGAATTTTTTTAGTACCCAACCTTTGTCATATTTTGGTACAATCATGCATGCATCATAAGAAATGTCATAAATAGGATAAGGCGTTGAATCCTCATCATAATTAGGTGCTATAACACCCTCATCATCATAATCATCACTACTAAGGCATGATGTTGAATCCTCAACATTGGATGATTGGGACATTTCACCATATGCGCCATCAATATGTCCATCATGTGTGCTAGTGTTATGGGCCTCATAGGACAAGGCTAAAGGTGTACTAGAATTTATTGTTCCATCATCCTCATTACGCACATCCTCCACATGACTATATCAATGCAATTCCATCTGTTATTCTTCCCAAATATCCTTTGTGCTCTTAGGTTCTAAGGCCTCATGAGTGTCCATGTGCTCATTTGCAGGAGAAGAAACATATGAAGAGTCAACAATTTTCTTATTTTTAGAAGCATCAAAATACTTAGAAACTAGTACCTTTTTCCTTGACACCTTCACCTTCTTGTCCTCTGATACTTGGGGTTCATACCACTTAGGATGTTTTATAGTGAAAAAATACTTGAATGGCATGGCTACCTGAAATGTCTCACCAAACACCATATAATCCCTCAAACAATCTATAAACTTCTCATCTTTCTCTTGGTGTCTTTGATTCCTTGTTCGCTACCCCTTTGAACCATGAGATCCATTATTCCCTGCATTGTTTTGATTGTTTTCTATTTCCAAACTTGTATACCCTCACAGGCTGGGAGGATCACAATCTTTGATACCACTGTAATATCCCTGCCTAGCGGTTGGTATAAATTTGTTCACTGTTGATAGGTTATGGGTTATTTTCTGATTTGAGACTTTCAACAAACACTTTGAATGTAATACCATGTTACCCTTGAAATGACCTCTTTGAATGTTGGTTTTTTTGTCCCATTTTCTATTATGTTTTAGAGAGTATTTTGGGTCATGAGTATCGTCAAACAATTGGTGGACATACTCAAATCCACTGTGAAAACCCTCTTTTTCTGTGTGTTGTAGCTTATTTCTGGTGCCAAGATTTTGTTAAACACTTGGTGGCACCTCCCAAAACCCACTGTATAACCTCTTGACTACTGTAATTATGATTATTGTTTGGTGGTTGGTGTTTTCAATGGATGAATGAAGGTTTTGTGTCAAACAAAGTTTACATTTTTATATGCAATTTATAACAACAATTTTGCAAATAAAGAATAACTTTGCCAAGATACTAGAATAACCAATACACACAAAAAAATGATTTGATTTTATTATATTTTCTAACCTGGTACATCAGTTGGGTAATTAAAAGTCTCAGATTGACCTTTCCCAATGGAAATGATACTCCTCTACAGGGTGAGATACTCCCTTACATTTCCTACAATAATAAGACAACTTCCCAACAAGGGGACAACTGCTACAACAATGAATACAAACTCTCTAGCATAGATATGGTCATACAAATATGCTTCTATTGTAGAAGACTCGGCCCCACAAAGAAGATGACTTCTCCACTAAAGAAATTGGCCCCTACAAGGAAAATACGGCCTTCTCACAAAGAGAATGACCTTTGCAATGGTAAAAAGGGCCTTCCTCAAGTAGTATGGTCTCCTTCAGGACAAGTACAAACTTCTCAAGGAAGGTACGACCTCCACAATTGAACCCTACCTATGTACTTTAAGATTGGTCTCTACAAAGCTCCACAAACCCCTACAAATCTGAATGTTACCTTCAAAATTGAAATCTAATGAAGGAACTGAGTGATTCTTCCTCTAACTTGGGTAGAGTGGAATATTTCAACACAAAAACATGGTTAGCTAGGGTGGATCTCTCACCACCGAAACCAATCTACACTAGGGTTTATTCCAAACCCTCAAAGGCTCCAAGAGATCTCCAAATAGAATTAGATAGCCATCAATATAATGGGAGAATATGAGCCCCTATATCTTGTTTATACCCCATTTCACCTTTTCTCCCTCAAGTGACTTTTAATCCATCTTTAATATTTTCTCATAAAATCACTTTAATAATTTAATAAACCTTTTTTGCTCCAAAAATTGATTTATTTGATTTTAAAGCATTGTCGACCATTGAAAGTCACCTTTTTATCATCTCAACCTTTAGATATTTTCCTTTCGATTCCAATGAGCTATTAAAATAAGGTGCCCCCTCAAATAATATGATCCAAATAACACCTTTAGTGCATTTAATGAAATTATGCTCAATAATACTCCCAAATTACGAGAATCATCAGAATGCCATGAAACCAAGAATGAATTGTGCATAAGTTATCCCGATAATGAAATGTGATAGATGGACTAGGTTGGGCTTCACATAAATCNGGATTTTCTAAGTTACTTTCATATGAAATAATGTTATCCCCATCAACACCAACTAACTCACTAGATGATACCATGCAATGATGGGACTCATGTGGATTATCATGCAATGATGGGAATCATGTGGACTATCATCCTCATATACAATTTTTGATTTGCTTTCATCCACCAAATAAACCCTTCTTTGTCCTCCTCCACACACATCTCCTGAGAAGAAATATCAATATCCCATGGAATTTTTTTAGTACCCAACCTTTGTCATATTTTGGTACAATCATGCATGCATCATAAGAAATGTCATAAATAGGATAAGGCGTTGAATCCTCATCATAATTAGGTGCTATAACACCCTCATCATCATAATCATCACTACTAAGGCATGATGTTGAATCCTCAACATTGGATGATTGGGACATTTCACCATATGCGCCATCAATATGTCCATCATGTGTGCTAGTGTTATGGGCCTCATAGGACAAGGCTAAAGGTGTACTAGAATTTATTGTTCCATCATCCTCATTACGCACATCCTCCACATGACTATATCAATGCAATTCCATCTGTTATTCTTCCCAAATATCCTTTGTGCTCTTAGGTTCTAAGGCCTCATGAGTGTCCATGTGCTCATTTGCAGGAGAAGAAACATATGAAGAGTCAACAATTTTCTTATTTTTAGAAGCATCAAAATACTTAGAAACTAGTACCTTTTTCCTTGACACCTTCACCTTCTTGTCCTCTGATACTTGGGGTTCATACCACTTAGGATGTTTTATAGTGAAAAAATACTTGAATGGCATGGCTACCTGAAATGTCTCACCAAACACCATATAATCCCTCAAACAATCTATAAACTTCTCATCTTTCTCTTGGTGTCTTTGATTCCTTGTTCGCTACCCCTTTGAACCATGAGATCCATTATTCCCTGCATTGTTTTGATTGTTTTCTATTTCCAAACTTGTATACCCTCACAGGCTGGGAGGATCACAATCTTTGATACCACTGTAATATCCCTGCCTAGCGGTTGGTATAAATTTGTTCACTGTTGATAGGTTATGGGTTATTTTCTGATTTGAGACTTTCAACAAACACTTTGAATGTAATACCATGTTACCCTTGAAATGACCTCTTTGAATGTTGGTTTTTTTGTCCCATTTTCTATTATGTTTTAGAGAGTATTTTGGGTCATGAGTATCGTCAAACAATTGGTGGACATACTCAAATCCACTGTGAAAACCCTCTTTTTCTGTGTGTTGTAGCTTATTTCTGGTGCCAAGATTTTGTTAAACACTTGGTGGCACCTCCCAAAACCCACTGTATAACCTCTTGACTACTGTAATTATGATTATTGTTTGGTGGTTGGTGTTTTCAATGGATGAATGAAGGTTTTGTGTCAAACAAAGTTTACATTTTTATATGCAATTTATAACAACAATTTTGCAAATAAAGAATAACTTTGCCAAGATACTAGAATAACCAATACACACAAAAAAATGATTTGATTTTATTATATTTTCTAACCTCGTACATCAGTTGGGTAATTAAAAGTCTCAGATTGGCCTTTCCCAATGGAAATGATACTCCTCTACATGGTGAGATACTCCCTTACATTTCCTACAATAATAAGATGAACTCCCAACAAGGGGACAACTGCTACAACAATGAATACAAACTCTCCAGCATAGATATGGTCATACAAATATGCTTCTATTGTAGAATACTCGGCCCCACAAAGAAGACGACTTCCCCACTAAGAAAACTTGGCCTCCATGCACCCATTGATAAATCTTGGTCTTCCCACTAAGGAAATTGGCCCCTACAAGGAAAATACGGTCTTCTCACAAAGAGAATGACATTTGCAATGGTAAAAAGGGCCTTCCTCAAGTAGTATGGTCTCCTTCAGGACAAGTACAACCTTCTCAAGGAAGGTACGACCTCCAAAATTGAACCCTACCTATGTACTTTAAGATTGGTCTCTACAAAGCTCCACAAACCCCTAAAAATCTGAATGTTACCTTCAAAATTGAAATCTAATGAAGGAACTAAGTGATTCTTCCTCTAACTTGGTTAGAGTGGAATCTTTCAACACAAAAACATGGTTAGCTAGGGTGGATCTCTCACCACCGAAACCAATCTACACTAGGGTTTACTCCAAACCCTCAAAGGCTCCAAGAGATCTCCAAATAAAATTAGATAGCCATCAATATAATGAGAGAATATGAGTCCCTATATCTTATTTATACCCCATTTCACCTTTTCCCCCTCAAGTGACTTTTAATCCATCTTTAATATTTTCTCATAAAATCACTTTAATAATTTAATAAACCTTTTTTGCTCCAAAAATTGATTTATTTGATTTTAAAGCATTGCCGACCACTGAAAGTCACCTTTTTATCATCTCAACCTTTAGATATTTTCCTTTCGGTTCCAATGAGCTATTAAAATAAGGTGTCCCCTCAAATAATATGATCCAAATAACACCTTTAGTGCATTTAATGAAATTATGCTCAATAATACTCCCAAATTACGGGAATCATCAGCATGCCACGAAACCAAGAACGAATTGTGCATAAGTGATCCTGATAATAAAATGTGATAGATGGACTAGGTTGGGCCTCACATAAATCCTCCAAACCCTCTGAGCTCACTAATAACATAATCTCACCCCTCTGTCCTAACTGACACAAGCCTCATAAGTCATTTCCAACTGTAGAACATGGGAACCCAAAAGATGGGGACATTACACAAACCTACTAAGAAGCATGTATAAGTAGAAAACTCATTCCTAAACTTGATTTAATTATTAAAGGAAATTAAGAAAAAGAATTGGAGAGAAGTGATGATTTAGTGACAACACACTCTCACTTGATATTCAATAACCCTTAACCCCATTAACACATTAACCCACTAAAACTTAATAACTAAGACCAACCTTAAATCCATTAAAACCTTCTTGTGGATATTGTAATGTTCTTTATTAGAAAACTCGAAGATTTAGAGAAGAAATAATAGAATAAGACCAAATTTATTGCAAAAATAATAACAATAGGCAATAAAAGAACCAAAATATCACAAAATAGTATACCTTCATTAATGAGAGCAATGTTCACTTTCCTCTTCGAGGGGGAAACCTCGAAATGAGAAGATCTCCAATTACAATATTATTACTTCACATGACACCTCATTACTTTGCTTCTACTTCTTTATATAGTTCTATCTACCCCCCAGGAACTTTCTTTATATAGTTAGGTGCATATTTCTTTAATAATGACACATGAGATACATTACACACTCTCATGGAAGAAGGAAATGCTACCATGTATGCAACTGGACCTATCTTTTATAATATTTCAAAATTCCCACTATATCTCACTGAAAAATTTGGGCAACTTCCTAATCTTAGTGAACTTCTCTTTTCCTTCACTTTTAAAAACTCATGTTCACCTGCTTTAAAATCTATAAATACTATATTCTTGTCTACATAAGTTTTCTACCTATCTTGGGCAACCTTTGAATTATGATTTATCTTTGCTATATGTTCTTCCATTTCCCTTAACAATCCTGGCCCAACCACTACTCCATTTGCTGGATTATCCCAACTCACTGGTGTGTTACATTTTCTTCCATACAATGCTTCAAACATAATCATTTTTAATGAGGCATGATACCCGTTGTTGTAGGAAAATACAACTAAATGAATATAATCTTCCCACTTTTATGGCTGATCCATCACGTGCATTCTAAGCATGTCCTCAATTATCCTATTCTTCCTCTCTATTTATCCATCTGAATTTGGAGGATATGTTGTAAAAATATTCTAATTTGTTCAAAATCCTTAGAACAAGCCTTTCCAAAAAATTGAACTAAACTTTGAATCTCTGTCTGAAACTATTTCCTTGCGCACTCCATGTAGCCTATCAACTTCTTTCATATATTTTTTTGCAATATTTGTTGCCTTGTGTGTATTCTTTACTGAAATAAAATGTGCTACCTTAGTCAATTTATCCACCATCATAATGATGGAATCATGTTGCTTCACTATTCTGGGAAGCTTTGTAATAAAATAAATTGTAACTACTTTCCACTTCCATTCCAGAATGGGCAACGGTTGTAGCATCCCTACTCGATGCCTATGTTCAGCCTTCACTTTCTGACAGTCTAGACATTTGGCTATGTAATTAGCCACTTTCTTCTTCATTCCTGGCCAAAAACATTGGCTTCTTACAAAAACAATTGTATTTTGATATCCTGGATGCTTGACATACGACACATTGTGCATTTCCTTCAAAACTACATTTTTCAGCTCACTGGAATTCAACACATACACCTTACCTTTGTACATGATAATTCCATCTTCTTTCAACTCATAAGAATTAAATTTCTACCGCAAATTTCCTTGTTGTAATGTTTCTTTTATTTTCACATAGTGTTGAACTGAATTTGCTATTACAATAATTTGATCTTTTAGATCAATTATATACATGCTAATGGTTGCAATATGCTTCTCATGAGCTCTCTTGTTGAGTGAATCAACCACTTGATTTTTGTTAGGCAAAAGATCTATTATAATATAATAAAATAGAAATATTGTAGTGAATACCCACAGAATAACAACAAAGAACAAAAATATAGCATCAGAACAACAAAATGTATGGAACCACAACACCAAAATAATACCTTTATTTATAGGAAACTATGTTCACTTGCCTCTTCGAGGGGGAAACCTCCAGTAGAGCAGAGCTCTAATAAAATAATTCTAAAGACAAATATTTCTCATGCATCCTGATGTTATTTATACTAATTATATCTTCTAAAGAACATTATGGATGAAGATATTACTAGAAGCAGAAGCTTCTATTAGGCCTTCTTACTTTGAGTTGTTCATATTTATTAAATAGGCATTATTAACTAATGCCATCCTTTGTTACATGGAAAATATATTATTCTATCTATGTGATGGGTTAGATAGGTTAGGTCCCTAACATGCCCTCCCCTCAAAAATATCCTTGTCCTCAAGGATTAAGATGATGAAATTTCTACAGAATAGTAGCCAGCTCCCAGGTGGCATCTTCTGGTGGAGTATCCTCAATTGAACTAATACTTCCTGGATGGTGCACTAACGAAGAAGATGCTCTTGCTAGTCCAATACAAGTTGTGGATGCAACCAAATAGAACCTTCTTTATCCAACTCTGGTAGATTGGTCTATGCAAGGCACTTATTAACAATCACTTTCTTCAGGCACAAAACATGAAAAATAAGATGTAGCTTGGAGTTGTTGGGAAAAACGAATTGATGGGCCACTGGTCCCACCTGTTGGAGTAGAAATTTTTGGGAGTTAAATGCAGAATGGACCAAAGGAAGTAGCATGCATAAGAAAAGAAGGAAGACCAGCGTGACAAAGGGAAAATAAGAAGCACGTCAAGAAAGAAGGAAGTCAAAGCAAAGATGAAGACCAACCACACGGAAGATAGTTGGAATGTGGGAAAGTGGAGTCCACTTAGGGTTAGGGTTTTTGTCAATGTAATGGTTTTTACCCACTTTTTGTAGTATAAATAGAAGATGTATGAGGTAGATTGAAGTATATTTTTTATCATATCTTGGCATGAGATAACTTAGAACTTGTGTGTGATGAGTCTATTTTGGAGAGTCATTTTTTAGTCTGAGGTTTTGTTGAGAGATGTGGAGCTCAGATGGAGTCAATGTTGAGATGTAACTGAGGGTCAGGTCGCAAGCTGTGGAGATTGGTGCGACGTTGGTCAGCCTCACCATTCATAACTTCTGATGTAATGCATGTGGAGCAGGACTATGTTTATGAAGAATGAATAAAGCAGAAGATCTTTGTGGACGTAGCCTAGGGGGATGAACCACGGTAAAATAATGTGTTGAAATGTGTCTGAATGCTTTTTGTTGTTTCTACAATTATAAATGAATGGTTAGTTGAATGTATCTATTAGAGTTTATTTTCAATATGCACTAAAATGAGTATGCAGAATAGACAATGTCGAATGATTAATATGATGAATGTTATGGTAAAATGAATGTTAAAGTAGATTGGTAGTAAAAGAACATCCCCAATTCCTTCCATGACTGCA